>PVKC010000697.1:0-60955 GCA_004027635.1 Crocidura indochinensis
GGGGGGGTAAAGGAGGGAGATATGGGAGACATGCTGGAAATGGGAGTGGAGGGGGCACAACACTGGTGGTGGGAATGCCCTTTATTCATTGTCACTATGTACCGTAAATAATCCTGTGTAATGAACTTCAATCATAATAAAAATAAAAAAAAACAAAAAAACAAAAAAAACTGACCATTAGGGGGTCGGGCGGTGGCGCTGGACGTAAGGTGCCTGCGCTAACCTAGGATGGACCGTGGTTCGATCCCCCAGTTCCCCATATGGTACCCCCTGCCTGCCAGGAGTAACCCCTGAGCGTCACCGGGTGTGGCCCAAAAAACAAACAAACAAAAAAAAACAAGCAAACAAAAAAAAAACTGACCATTAGGTTCAAGTCCAGATAAAAATTCTTGACTCTTGTTTCTGTCCCTCTCTTTTCCATATCCATTGTTGTTCTGGGCCATATAATTAAGAGGAAAATGAAACTTAACTTTCAAGTTAATCTGCCATTATTATTAAGATCTACATAAGCAATGAATCATGTGTTCCTATGTTTTACTAATAATAGTTCAATAATTGAGTCAAAATCAGCCTTAATTTAAATCATGTTATTCTAAGTGAAATTTATTTTTAGGAGAAAATTATAGTTCATTTTTCCATTTGTTGTATTTGCTTGCCAAGTTTCAACTTTGAATATATGGTTATATATTATTTTTAATTAATCTTAATAATATAAAACTTTAAAAAACTAGGTATTATCCAATTTTATATATTTCATTAAATTCTTAGATGTAAATTATTTTCTTATGTATATACATATATATATGAGCTATTTGACAAAACTTGGCATTATATTCATTAGAAATTTGATTACAGATACTCCTCACTTAATGACCTACCTGTTTAGCGACTGCTCGTATTTACGACCATCTATTCACCATTATTTTATTTTATTTTAAATATCTTTTTTCTATCTTGTACACTCTACAGTACAGTACTTTGATTTTTGGTTCTTTAATGTACCTACTTTACTATGTTCTGCAATACATTGCCATACTGTGTGTAAATTACACAACCTATGCAAATTAAAACAAGTGAAAGTTTTCAGTGTGATCTTTCTCTTTATTTTACTTATTCAGAATACTGTATTGTCAAGTTTATGCATATACTGTACTACTGTATACATGCAGCTCCTCATTTAAAAAAACAATTCACTTAATGACTAAGTGGTTGAAATGGAACTTGGTCTTTAAGTGAGGAGTATCTGTACTATATTGATTTATAATCTTTGTCTTTTCTGTTTCCATAAGTTTTCAAGTCTAAGTTTGAAATATGGACATAAAAAATTAAACCAACCTTGAATTCACTATTTATTTCAGTAATTGAGTAAACATGATATGTTCATTTACCATTTATATGTTGATATTATTTCAATAATATCATTACTTCCTAAATTTCAGCTTTATTCAAGTCATATATATCTATCTATATTTTAAATGTGTAATACCAGTTTTATATAAATAATTTTATTTCTTTATTAACATTTATTTATTTATTTTTGTGTTTGGGTTCACATTTAGCAATGCTTATACCTTACTCCTGGCTCTGAGTTCAGGGAATCTCCTGGCAAGCCTCAGGGAGGCATAAGAAGTTTTTGGGGATCAAACTGGTATCTGGCATGTAAAAAGTAAATGCTCTACTGGTTACACTATGTCTTTGGTCAAATAATTATATAATTTCACACGGATATTTTATATATTTAAATCTGTGTACTCAGTTTTCAATACTGATAACTGAAAATTCAGTACTCAGTATATTGAGAACTTCTCATTGTTATTTAAATATATATGTTCTTTTTAATTTTTTCCAATTGTATTTTGTAATGGTATAACACTAAGAACAATGCAAATGAGATTATTTTAAATTTTTATTCTTAAAAACTTAATACTGTGACAAAGCCAGAGAGAGTAGGGCAATTGTCTTGCACCTTGTCAATCCAGGTTCAATCCTTGGCTTCCTATATGGTCTCCTGAGCTCTACCATGGAATACCAGTCAGTATACCCAAAAACAAAAGCAAAGGAAAACAAATATGTTTTCTTGTAAAATGGCTTGAATCACACAAGTACAGATATAAAAATTGCTTCTAAATCAGCTAATGCTTAATGTTGCAGTAACTACATGAAAGTAAAATTTTCATCTCTTATGTATATCTGCGTTCAAATGCATTTCTATTGAACATTCAGAACTACCTTCTCAATGGATGGCATTAGCATTTATTTGACAATTTTAGAAATAATAGTTTAGTGTAAGAATTTAGAGTATAACTTCATATTTATCTTTGGAGACCAGACTGCCAAAGTATCACTGAACAGTTTGCCTCAATTTAAGATATAATTTCTTTTCTGTAAATGGAAATAGCAAATTTGGTACAGAAATTATGTACTACAAATATAGTACAGAGATTATGGTCTTTGCCTTTCAGGTGGCTGAACCTGGTTCTATCCCTGGCATCACATATGTTTCCCTGAGTATCAGAGTCAGGACTAGTCCCTGAGCACTGCTGTGCTGCAGTGTGTGCCACAATTCATGTTTTCTCAAGAAACAAAATTAGAGGCCTTTTTAAACTACCCTTAAAAATGAGTATGGATTGTCTTAGTATTAAGTAGAATTGATCAAATAAGACAGGGTTGTAATGAGGAAAATGCTGGTAAAGAAGAGAGAGAATATGCATCTGCAAGGAAACTGAAAAGTATAAATGGATATTTTTTAATCTATAAAGTAAAGCTCAGATGTATTGAGTCCCTATACTGGGAACATTGACTATTTAATGTCATCTTCTTATTAAGTTTATTATTGCTTATCCAATATTTTCATTCCCATATTTAATTATACTTGGAAGACTTCTCTATTAACACTCTGTAATTGCCAGCTACTGTTCTGATTTAACTAGTCATCATTTCTTCCAGAAAATTTTGCTCCCCTAAAGAAAAAATACAAAGCACTTAACTCAACATGGACATCTAGTAATGCCAGGTATAGGTCTGAAGTCAGAACATCTATTATACTTTGAGCTGTTCTGATTACAGTATTCACTTGTACTGCAAACTAAAAGAATTAAAGGCAAAAGCACAGTAAAAAGTTCTCTGTATGTGCAATTGCATTAGGCTAGAATAACAGAAAGAGTATTCATTCATTTTTCATAAAACAATGCTTCGTAGTACTTTATTTGCCAAAATTCTTAAAATTTAAAAGGTAATCTTTATTTCAAATCTTTATAAAATACAGAAAAGTAAAGAAAATGATTATAGACTTTCTAATAAATTTCACCTCTTCAAACTTATTATAATAATCTCTTAGCAGTTTATTCAGAAGTTTTGAATAGTTTCTTAAAATATATACCTCAGTGCAAAATATACAACTACTTATTAAAAGATTGCTCTCATGGAAAACTCAAATGTCTTTGATAAAGGTAACTATTTATGGATAGTCTAAGCTTAGATTTCATGAGGAATATTTTGATATTGAAAACTAGCATAGTTTTTAAAATGAGGCCCCTTCATCTAAATTGAAAACCAAACTAGAGGTGAACTTCATCATATTCCAAGATGATGGAGACCATTGCTTTCCCCTAAAATTCTTGAACATAGTATATAAAATAAACACAAGACATTTCTAAAAGGCAAAGAGGGAGCATTCCGTTGGAGTCTGAAGAAAAGCATAGTTAAGAATAACTAAGATTTATTTTCTTTATATAGTTCACTCTTGAATTCAGCAACAAGGAAGTGTCAATTCGCACAAATATAAAACCTAGCAGGAAAGAAGCAGCCTAGAAAGACAAAGCAATTTTTTGACAAAACCCATCATTAGGGGCTGGGCGGTGGCGCTGGAGGTAAGGTGCCTGCGCTAACCTAGGACGGACCTCGGTTCGATCCCCCGGTTCCCCATATGGTCCCCCGTGCCTGCCAGGAGCCACTCCTGAGTGAATAGCCAGGAGTAACCCCTGAGCGTCACTGGGTGTGACCCAAAAACCAAAAAAAAAAACCAAAAACCAAAACAAACAAAAAAAACTATCATCAGTAATCACATCATCTCCTCAAATCAAGTTGGGGACCCGAGTTTTTTCCTCTCTAAGTCTGTGATGAGGTAGATACCAACATTTTTGAATTGATATTAGACTTGACCAAATAGGTGGCCTGGTCTTTAGTCCTTATTGTCAGGTAAAGTTCTCTAGGTTCTTCTTTTAGCTTATCCTTAGATTGAAACTCATGTGGAAACATAATTTTCTGCCCTCTGTAGGCAAAAGTCATCTCTGACTATCTCATTCTGGGGAAATGAGTTCAGACACCCCAGTGGAATTGTCTGAATTGTTCAGAGTCTGATTCATTAGGAAGTCTGAACTTTTCCCACCTACAAGCCAGAATAAAGTTATGAGTCCTCCCTACCCTCCCTTTCATACCATAGTGAAATAAGATCAAGAGAGGAAATGGAAATTGACTTAAGTATCCCATGGCATATTAGAAAATTCCCGTTTGAGAATAAGAACTCATTTTGATACCAAAAATCTAGAGAATCTAGCACCGAGTGATAAGGACAATCAGCTGGGGCAAACTCAAATTAACAGGCTGGTTCACCTTGGAAAATTGCAGAGCAACAAAGTTGTAAACTGCTAGAAGAGAGAACTTGAAGCAAATGCTAGCAAGAGAATAGAAGCCATAATTAAGAATCGAAGGGGGCATTGAGTATTTACTACAAGAAATAACCAATATAAAACGATTGGTGGAAATTCATTGAACAACAGAATGGAAAAAAAGAGTGATAGATGATAAACAAAATAAATGATGCACTCTGAACAACAGAGGGAGATGAATATTAAAGTAGCAGAATCACTAAGAAGTTTGCGATTGTAAAAGAAGATATAGATAAATACAATGTGTGCAATAAATGAATAGGAGAAAGGGTAGACAGTTGAGAAAGTTTGCTGAAAAAGTAATTTCTTGCAAAAGTAATGCCAAATTTGACAGAGAAAAGGAATCTGAGTGTAAAATATTTGGATAGTTCTTAAAAATCTTAATAGATCCACATTATATGTGGATAAACTTTTCTAAGCTAAAGACAAAAGTTCCTGATATTCTCTAGAAAAAATGTATAAACTACCTATAAAAGCTAAAGCAGAATGATTGTACCAGGGACTATGAGAGCCAGATGGTGGGGTGCAGACAGTTATAAATATACATCCTTGCTATTACAAAAATATCCGTGAAAAATAAGGGGGACTCTTGTGCTAAAAAACCTAAGATACTTTATTTCTAGAACATCTATCCTAAAATATTAGCTAACAGAGACGCTATATAGAGAGGGCATTATGTAACAAGGATATTGGAACATGTGAAGGAAATAAAAAATATGATAAACATGAACCTGGGGACAATAACAAATTTTTCATCTCTCCTTGTATAAATTATGTGGAGTAGTTGAAACAAAAATATTGAGCTATTAACCTTGCATCAGCAATATATTTGAGATATACAAATCAATGATCCTCATGTACATATTTATTCAAATATTAGCAAAGAAAAATAGAATTTTCCAACTAGATAATGGGGGTAAAACAGTAGTGAAACAAACGGATTACAAGTGACCCCTAAATAATAGTGGATAGTCTTAGATACTATGAAAGTTGTTGGAGGACTGTATTTTGTACCCTACAAGTATGGATGTAAACACTATTGGCATCAAGTTATCTCAACAACAGCAAAAATAATGCTTTCTCTGAATTAAACGTTTTTTTTTATTTTAGAAATGCAAGTCTACTTATTGATTCAATAATCAAATAGTACAATGCACCTAGATTAATATGCTATGAAAAATCTCATTATCATTTTTATAGATATTGAAGTGGCTTATGAAAACATTTAACCCTATTTCTAAGAGAGCTTTTGAGAAAACTAGGAATTAGAGAAACCATTCTTTGGCTAATAGTGGACATCTATAAAAACGTACTTATCACACTATGTGAGCAATAATAGAACATGTTTTCTTATTATTCGGACTAAGGCATTTTTAACCTCTCTTACAACTCTTGTTTTGTCTTATTTTGTTTTGGGGCCACACCTGGGGCTACTCAGTGGTAACTACTGATTCTTTACTTAGAAATTGCATCAGATGGTACTCAGAGGGTCAGAGTGAATGCTGATGATTCAACACAGAATAGCCTCATCCAAGCAAGCATCCTACCTGCTTTACTATTGCTCCAACCCACATTTTGCAACCCTTATTTAAGTATATATTTGAACATATTGGCATTATCTTATCTTGAATCATCTTGAATTAATCTTAAGGTAGAATAAGGACTACATTTATAAGCTATGGAGAGACTATTAATGACTAGTTATAATTTATTATCTTAACTTCACTTAGATTAAATTGGGCTTTACATTAGTATGCATAAGAAATAGTAGTAATAATTTGCAATGTTTTGTGGACTACATAAGTGAATACATATTTAAAAAAAGAGATTTTGACAAAAGTAAAAGAAGACAATGCTATAATCAGAGCATATGAGTTGAGCTAATATTCTACACTTAGTCATATTGGATTGCAATTTCCCCAACAGAATAAATATATTCCAAGGATATCTAAGCATATCTAACGATAAAAATGCAATTGAGTCTTAATTAGCATTCCTATGCTTAAAAGCTAAAATCAGTACCTCTTTTAAATACATTGAGGTTAGCCACAATTTAAATGCTCTTTGAAAAAATCTAAGCTACTTTTTCCAAAGTAATTTTCTCAATTCAAGAAAGTAGAACCTACATATTTAAATGCCAAATATATCTATGAGTGGATAACTTCCATTCATATATTTAGACATTTGTTCTGGAGTAAATGAAAAGTCTACATAACTTTTAATGCAGTGTATTATGTCAGTCTTAGTAGAGGACACTTGAAAGGCATAATTAAGAACAGAAAATGTATTTTAAAATTGCCAAAAGAGAAAAAGCCAGGGTAATTTTAACTTAAAATGCTCCATTTATACACCAAACATTAGATGGTTCAATTTTATTAACATATTCCAAGTAAAATTAAAAAATCTAGCTCATGCAATTTTCAAAAGCAATCATCACTGAAGAAAAAAAAACAAGAGTTCCATTTTCCAAATTGAAAGTGTTTTTCTCTTTTTTTGGTAATTGTTTTCTCTAAAAGTTTTAAACACAGTACTCTGAACTTCTGGTCAAAAACATTTTATGGCGTGGAAAAAAAAAGCTTACTATTTGTATATTTCTGAAGATTATAATGAGTGACAGTATATGGCATACCTTAAGATTATAAGATAAAAATATCAAAATGAATTAAACTTATTTAAAAGAAATTATTTTGGAACAAGAAAGCTAGGGTTGTGGTCAAGTCTCTTTTTTTGTAAATGACCAACCCAAGTTTTATCCCACACACAACATTTGGTCTAGTAAGACACACCTGGAATAACCCCTAATCACAGAGTGAGTGAGGAGTAAGCATTAAGCCAGGTGTGACCCTCAAAACGAAGAACAAAAAGAAAAATGTATTTGATAGTACTTGCCTTCCATACAACATTGTATTTTCATAGTACATTTACAATCGTATACAAAAGAGTTTAAAATATTAAGCAGAATATACTAATATATTTAGAATATATTATATAATATATATATAGAATATAATATTAGGCAGATAATGATTAGGCAGATTTTAATAGGTCAGAGTACTGGAGTCCTAGCTCACATGTGCAAAGTCCCAGTTCTGGTGATGCCAGTCATGGCTCTGAATTCTCAAGCCTAAACAATCAGAACATCTGATCTATTGACCAGAGTGAGAGATGAGTACTACATTCTTATTATTTCCGTATGGTTTTTGTGTGTTCCTTGTGGTGAGGCATACTAGAAGTGCTTGAACTGGAGGCCACTGGGGTCCCTCCAGAAGGTATAAGAAGATAAGATATATGTGTATGTGTGTATGTGTGTATGGTGGGGTAACCTGTGTGGGAGGGAATAAGCACTATTGGCTTTGCACCTAAGGCTTCACATATAAAATGCATACTTTTTATCATTATACTTACATTTTGGCCCATGGTCTCTTAAAAGAATATAAATCATATCTTCATCAAGATCTCTTGGAGATGAGAATTTCCTTTTGGGTGTTTGCATTATTTTAGAGCAGTCATTCTCAGTTACCCTGCCTTATAAAGTAGACTTGACCCTATCATCAAGAAAAGTTTTTGAGATTCCATCATTTTAAAGATATAAACATAACATAAGAGGACAGGAGAGACAGTGCAGCAGAATAATATGCTTCTCTTGTGCGCACCAGATGTTACATTTAATCCCTAGCACCACATATGGTTTCCCAAGTACTGCCAGAAATTGAACTCTGAGCACAGAGCCAGTGATAAGACCTGTGCAATAATGAGGGTGCCTAAAAAGAAAAAAAGTATGTTATATGTCATATATAGTATTTATATATACAATAAATGTATTTACACATTATATATTATCATTATAACATTTTATAAATTATTCTAATATTTGGTGATTAACAGTTTGACTAGTATTTAAAAGAAGCAATGAATAATGTCTAAACATCATTAATACCAAAGTTTATAATTGTCACTGGACATTGAAAATAAAGCTATCACTTGCAAATTTGAGGAAACCATGGACAGAAATGCTTGCCCGATTGGTCAAGAAATGGATGCCCTTTATGCCCTGCTGTTAAATGAGTTAGATATATTTTATTTTCCTTCAAGTACATATTATTCATGTGACTTAGAGATAACTAATAAGCTTTCTCTGCCAGCTACACTTCAAGGACCTGACAGTGAGACCCTGACTCCTATCTTCAGCTGCCAACTGATGTATAATTTTGTGGGAAATGGCTCCCCATTTTCTCCCCCTCCAAATGTGGAATTGTCAGAGGGCAGGGCCCAAACACTGAGTGACAGTAAGTAATGAACCCCAGAATTTCCTGTCTCAAATAAATTTTAGGGTAAATATATCTTATCCTAACTCACTTATGATTCTGAAGAAATATGAAAAAGTACCAGGTATACTGAATAGTGCTACTCCACTTGTAAGATTATTCTTTAATTATAAATATTAGCCAACAAAGAAACAGAACTAGAGTGATGGCATTCATAAGGTATCTCTAATCTTTCATACCCTAATATTCAACTATAGAAAAATGTCAATTGTGGGTATATTTGGTGCCAAGATATTTAAACTAGTTGGAATTGCAACTAGTCATAGTCTAATAGATAGGTTGCTGCAAGAATCATTTTTTATTACTTAGTTTTCATTAACATCCAATTTTCAGCACCACATAAAATCACATTCTCCATTTTCTAGTACAGAATAACATTTTATAACTAATACTATTAATAACATTTTATCACTAATCATATTAACCAACATTAACCTAGATATTATTATTATCAATAATGAGCATTCACAACTATGCTACAGGATAACAGTTCAATTGCTTTGGCTGAAGATTTTATATTATCTGTCCAATTAACATGCCTCTTCACTTTGAATTCCCCACCCTGCCGCCAGTGATACTATATAACAAGATGTTGGAATTTATTTTACATTTCTCACATAAGAAATTAGGCTTGGATGGAGACACTGACAAAGATACAAGTATATTTGAAATTAATTCTTACTCTAAGAATGGATGATTCATCATTGGACACAAATCAATAAACTTTTAATTTGGTAATTTAAGCAAACAGTCACTAGGATGGGGTTTTTCTTTAGGCATTATTAAGAAACCCACAATAGGAATAGTTAGCATTTCAAAAGTTATTATTATTGATCTTTTAATTTTTATGAAATATTTTATTTTCATTTTTATGTTTTGTGTTGGGGCCACATCTCGTGGTGCTCAGGGCTTCTTGTTTTGTGCTCAGGAAACCATATAGAGTGCTAGGATTGAAACTGGTTTGACTGCATACAGAGTAAATACCTTTCATACTGGACTATTTCTGCAGCCTCTAAAGTATTATTTTATAAATGTACAATTAGATATTCACTGCCATGAATTATGAAGTTATAAAACCCTTGAAAAATATAATTTGAATTATTCTATTTTATACTTTAAAGCCAGCTTTGTTTTCTTCATTGACACCATGAAATGTATAAAACCATAAAATATGCTTTTTCCCTTCTGCATTATCCATACTCTATAAAATTACTGTTCTGCTTCTGTCAATACATAAAATATGTGCAACTAAGTCAGCTTATTCAAAGGTTAGATAATAAAGAATTTAGTACATATATGGCCAATCACAGATTATGTGTAGTGACTATAAAAATAAGGTAACGCTCAGTCCAGTAGAAGAAAATTTAGGTAATTGAATATACAATGTTGACACCTACAAGTCAGATTAATAAAAAGCTGTAGAATCTTACAGAAAAGTTAGTGTTTAACTCAATATCTAATCTGGAAATTTTGAGAAGCTTGTGTTGCAATTGGATGGTTATTGGACATCTGGATGCCACTGAGAGTAGAAAATAAAAGTGGAGAATCAGGGGCCCGGGAGATAGCATGGAGGTAAGGCATTTGCCTTTCATGCAAAAGGTCATCAGTTCGAATCCCGGCGCCCCATATGATCCCCCGTGCCTGCCAGGAGCAATTTCTGAGCATGGAGCCAGGAGTAACCCCTGAGCACTGCCGGGTGTGACCCAAAAACCAAAAAAAAAAAAAAAAGTGGAGAATCAAGTCATGGTGACTGTGTGCTATGCTAAGATATAATCAAAGTTTGTACATGACAGTGAACAAATTGAATTTAACCATAAGTATAACTTATGTATAAATTACATATGTAATTTTCAATGTAGCAGCTATTACTAGCTTTTGCAAATATGAAATAGGGATACAACCAATTGAGTTTTTATAGTGAGTTACAGATGACAATATTTGTTATATGTTAAGTGTTTATATATATTACTTAAATATCTTTGATATAATCATTGATGTATATTTGATCATTAGATAATTTGATGAATCAAATTTTATATAAAATTGATATAGCTTTGATATAACTAAATATAAATATGCATATGTTTATTTTGTATATTAACCATTTTATCATTCAATTTTATTTGAAACATTATTTGAAAATAAACTTTGTTCGAACTAGTAAACATGAGTTGTGACACAGAAAAAAGAGACAGTTGAGATACTGATGAACAGAATTAAGGTATTGAAGAACTTTTATAAGCATTCAGTAAAGTTAAACAAGTGGATAAATGGGTATTTAGATTTCAAGATAATGAGAACAACATAAGAGCTTATATTTGTAAGTAGTTATTAAAATAATAAGCTTAGATCCTGCAGTCATGTAAGTAGTGTTAGAACTCCCTAAAAAGGGAAACTTGAACAAAGAAACAGTGAAGGAGATAGAAAAAGTTGGGAAATGGAGGGAAGTTGTTCCAGAGATTAGCTCTGGAAATAGAGATTTCTCAAGACCAAATAAATTTCAACAGCTATCCCAAACCACAGTGAGTTTCAAAATATTATGAACTAGTCTCCTGAGGTTAAAATAGATTGTTTTTCCTTTATTTATTTTATTTTTATCTTAGATTTTGTTTGTGGATTGCACTCACTCCCAGCTGCCTTTTAGGGGGTATTGTGGTACTGGGAATCAAACCCAGGCTTCTTTTTCATTCAGGGCATGTGCACTAGCCCTTTGAGTCACCTCCAAAATCCCTGGACAGATTATTTGTGAAAACACTCTTTTGTGCTGTTAATGGAGAACATTATTTTAAATGGCTAGAATACCTTCCTGAAATTCAGAAAGCAAGCCTATTTATGTGAAAATTTTGAAAGCATAAATATGAATGTATAAACCTGCCTTCCAAATGTATGAACTTGGGGCCAGAGCAATAGCACAGTGGTAAGGCGTTTGCCTTTTACATGGCTTCCCAGGACAAACCTGGGTTTGATCCCCAGCAACCCATATGGTCCCCCAAGCTAGGAGCAGTTTCTGAGCACAGAGCCAGGAGTAACCCCCGAGTGTCACTGGGTGTGAAAACCAAAATAAATAAATACATACATACATGCATGCATAAATAAATAAATACATGAATTTATAGTGGGATTCACGAACAAGGAACAGAACAGGTGAATGGGAACAAGCTAGGAGCCAAGAGTAAAAGCAAATTTTTCCTCTTGATATTTATTTTATAGGAAGGACAGCGTCTCAGGCATACTGCCTGTATATGACTGGATATAGCGCCTGCTAAGCCCCCCCCATCAGGAAATCAATAGTATCATCAGATTCAATTTGATACAACTGGATTTTCTTTATTCACTTTAGCATGGAGCAAATTAACTTCAAGAAGCAGAACCTTTTTGACTGAAAAAGAATTTTGAAGCATTTCTGTGAGACTATTTATCAATTAGATGATTACTTTCAAATTATATATAAACTTGACATGAGGTAGATGATTGGAAGCACGTTATTGACATTTATGTAGAGATAATTTGTCAATTTTATTGAGAAGTTTGTCCCAAACATTTATCGACGACTTTTCATCTCCCAGAGACGCTGTCAATTTCTGGGGGGAAAAATGATCTTCCTTACTTAATAGTGTCCTCTTTTTAGTCAAAGAGACTATGTGGTTTTTAAATATTCATGAGGTGCAATCGTTTCACAACAAATCAAATTTAATTAAATGATGCATTTCCTCCACTTACAAAAGGTTTATTAAAGGTTTATTTGCTCATGCAAATTAAAGTGTTAGAGTAAAAATCCACATGAAACTTGGCACTAACAATTAAAAAAATATTGAAAGATTCCTCGCCCCGCTGCAATACCTTGCTATGTTTAAACTGCTCGGCTTGTCATTTAGAATCTTTAATGAAACGAGAGAGAAGGCTATTTATTTGCATAATAGGACATAATTTGCTGTGGTGAGGTTTTAATTATTTATAGGCTGTCTGAAATATTTAAAATGGCATCACTAAGGAGCATGAAGTGTTGGCTATTGCTTTCATTTCAGGTTTCCTGCAGTTTCTTTTATGGGTCAAGCGATTTATTTCTAATTAGCATCCAGGCTAGTGGCTTCAAAAACATAAGGAAAACAAATTGGTTTTCGCCTGTTTACTGCGTGCGTCGTTGGAGATGACCAAGGGTCAGTGACAAAGGCTGAGTGGAGTTAAGAGAGAGAGCCAGGAGTCAATTGTGCACCTGGAAATCACGATTTAACAAAGCTTCACTATGCTTTGTCAGCATGGTTGAATGGATAGAGTTAGTTTCTCTTTGGGAAACAGCGTGTTCTATAGCCAAGGCATCTTATGTTGCTTCTTTCTGAAATTATAATCTAACATTAGCTTCTAGTGTTTTGGAGAAATAATGTTTGAACAACTGAAAACTTTCTAGCACCTTAGGTAAAAGATTCAATAATTATTTTGGTCATTGCATGAATTTCAGGATACAATTTACAATTTCAGGATACAAGATACATTTACAAGATACAATATGTTTCTGCATATGTATATACATATATTTATATATATGTTTGTTATGTATTTATGCATAAATATGTATTGAGAGTGAGATAAATATAATGCTCCCAAAACTGCTCTAAGAGATTTTTAATAAATTATGTGATTTATCATTTATCAGAGAAATGCTGTTTTGTGAAGAAACTCGGGTTAGATGGAAAGTTTTAAATTAATGAAAGATTCTGAAACTATGTGTAATCTTATTTTGGTGATAACATATCACACATAAAATAAAAATGAATATGTATACATAAAAGGTGGAAAATCCCAGCTATTTTTCTTTAACTTGGGTTTCATATTTCATAGTACATGGACTTTCCTATTGCTTAACTGCTACTTCTGTTTCTTTTTTTGTTTTTTTGAGTTTTGAGTTTTGGGTCACACCTGGCAGCGCTCAGGGGTTACTCCTGGCTCTATGCTCAGAAATTAACTGCTACTTCTGAAAGCAGTTTAAGCGTCAAGAATCATCAAGCTGAAAATTCCATTGCATAACGAGAGAAAATATTGGGAGTCAACTATTTTATTTTATGATGACCTTCATTATTTCCCATCATTGTGAGCATTGATTTAAGTAAAAAATGGTACACAATAGTTAAGCTCTCTCTCTCTGTAACTTCTGGACTCCCAACATGAGCAAAGAGAATGCTAACAGATGGCAAGGGCCTGTCTTGGGACATTGCAGGGTGCATTTTCTCTGCCCTCTTAAGCTATAGACAGATGCTCAATTCCAAGTTTGGTGCTTCAAAAACACTTTCATATAGACCAGCTGATTGTTCAATATTCAGCAGAGTCTAATTTCTAGAGAACTTTTCAAGTGCCTATCTCTTTTCTTTTCCTACTCAAATATCTTTTTGCATACCACACAATACATTCCTTTAGCACACTTTTTTTAATTTAGTCACCATGTTTACAATAATTTTTTATACTGGAATTTCAGTCATAGAATATATATCACCCTACACCAATCCGAACTTCCAATCACCAATGCCCCCCCCCATGTTCCTCCCCATTCTAATTCTCTGCCTGTGTCTCAGAGGGCATTCTGCCTCTCTCCCTCACTATCATTGTCATAGTTATTGTGGCTATTGTGTTATATGTGGTTATTGCTCTAGCTTCACTCACTGCTTTTGAGGCAAATGATGATCTTCCTGGGTTAGTTCTATTGTCTCTGAATATTATTTACATACTGTCTTTTATTTTTCTTCTACATATGAGTGAGTCTATCTTATGTCTAGCACTCTCCCTCTGACTAATTTCATTCAGCATAATAGTCTCCATGTACATCAATGAATAGGAAAATTTTATGACTTGTTTTTTTCCTAACAGCTGTATAATATTCCATTGTGTAAATGTACCAGTTTCTTTACCCACTCTTCTGTTGTTGTGCACCTGGGTGTTTTAAATAATGCTGCAATAAGCATAAGAGTGCAGAGTGCATTTAATTTTGTGTTTTTGCGTTTCTAAGGTGTGGCATGGTGGATTATATGGGAGCTCAATTTCCAGAATTTTGAGGAATATCCACATTATTTTCCAGAAATGCTGGTCTAGACTCATTTCCACCAGCAATTAATGAGAATTCCTTTCTCCCCACATTTCTGACAGCATTGGCAGTTCTTTGTGATGTGTTCCAGTCTTTGTGGCAAAATTTCTTTCTCTCATTTTCAAAAATAATATCAGCAACTTTCTTATTTGTGAAGGTCCAGAACAAAATTGTGATTAAAAATAAAAGTGATTTTGTGTATGCAGTTGGTGGAAGTATGATGTTGGGAGGATAATGGATATTAGAGAAAAACATGCTCTCAAAAGAAGAATGCTGATGATTTGGTAGTCTTGTAAATTTTGATATGAAGCTAAAATATTGTCCAATGGTTTGTTGAACTTAATATATTATTTAACCTACGTATAAATTTATGCAAAATAGTGATTGAGGTGACTGGTAGCTAATGCTATTAAGGAATGAGATTCTAGGGATCGTCTAAACATGGATTTCAAAGGTGAAACAGAATAAGCTGACTTTGTTTTGATTTTTAGTCATATTTTTGCATATTAAGTTGACCATTCTAAAGATCAAGTGGTTGCAGTCAGGGTGTTTATAAGATTAAACTAGGATATTTATTCATTAACAATATGAGTTTATTGTAGGAGACAAGAGACCCTTTAGCTCTTTTAAAATAGAACTCATAGAGAAAATGTACCATCATGAAGAAGTTTTGAAATACACCATTACAAATGGTAGATAAGGACTTGTGACCCGAAAGAGATGTACATGTGTGTATATGTGTAATCTATAGATTATTGTGTGTTAAGTGTCTATTGATGGTAAGGTAAGGCTGTGCTTTGCACATGACTGAACCTGGTTTAACCTCTAGTTCTCATATGATTCCTTCAACAGCAGCCAAGTTTAAATGCAGAGGACAATAAGGGGTGGCCATTTATTCCCTTCCCTAACACACACCTAAAAAGTTTTAGACGTAAATTTGTAGTTCAGATCATGAAATGATGTACATATGAGCCAGGATACTTAAAGCCTATTAAAATTTTACTTTGTTAATGTTGATCTAGATGCAATTGTCTTTATTATTTTATAAAATCTTTATTTAAGCAACATAAATACAAGTTTTAATCATAAACAGGACACCCCCTTCACAAGTGTAACATTTCGTCCACCGATGCCCCTGATCTCTCTCTCTTTCCCAACTCTTGCCTGTATTTGAGACAGACATTCTACTCTCACTCATTAAGATTGTCATGATAGTTGTTAGTGTATGTATTTCTCCAACTGCATCACTACTCTTTGTGGGGAGCTTCATATTGTGAACCAGTCAGTGCCTGTGCTCATCTCTATTGTCTCTGGACATTATTATAATAATGTCCTTAATTTTTCTTAAAACCCTCTCCCTCTGTTTTATTTCACTCAGCATAATAGATTCAATGTACATCCATGTATAGGAAAATTTCATGACTTCATCTCTTCTGGAGGCTGCATGATATTCCATTGCATATATATACTGCAGTTTCTTTAGCCATTCCTCCGTTGAAGGGCATCTTGTTCGTTTCCAGAGTCTGGGTATTGTAAATAGTGCTACAATGAATATAGGTATGAGGAAGGGATTTTTGAATTGTATTTGTTTTGTTCCTAGGGTATATCCTTAGGAGTGGTATACCTGGATCATATGGGAGCTCAACTTCCAGTTTTTGAAGAATCTCCATATTGGTTTTCATAAAGGCTGGACTAAATGGATTCCCATCAGCAGTGAATAAGAGTTCATTTCTCTTTATGACCCGCTAGCACTATTTGTTCTCATTCGTTGTGATGTGTGCCAATCTCTGTGGTGTGAGATGGTATATCATAGTTATTTTGATTTGCATCGCCCTGATGATTAGTGATGTTGAGCATTTTCTAATGTGTCTTTTGGGAAGTGTCTTAAAAATAGAGAACTTGACACTGGAAGGGAAGACAGTACTTAGTATACAAGCCTAGAAGATGCCAGACACAGTGTTGATTCAAGGCACCACTTTTGGTCCCTAAACATTTCTGGGGGCAGTCTTGCAGGCCCACTGCTGAGTAGTCGAAATATCCCTTGCATGATAGTTCCTGAGAAGTACCAGAGAGAAAAAAGAAGGAAGGAAGGAAGGAAGGAAGGAAGGAAGGAAGGAAGGAAGGAAGGAAGGAAGGAAGGAAGGAAGGAAGGAAGGAAGGAAGGAAGGAAGGAAATAAAGAAGAAAGATAGGATGGAAGGATAAAAAAGGAAGGATGGATAGAAGGAAGGAAGAATGGAAGGAAGGATGGATGAATGGAAGGAAGGAATGAAGCAAGGTGGGATGGGGCGAGGTTGGGAGGAATGAAGAAAGGATGGAAGGAAGGAGGGTGGGATGGAGGGAAGTTGGGAGGGAGGGCGGAAAGAAGGAAGGAAAGAAGGAAGTGAAAATATAGCTACAATAGAGATATTTTGTATTTCTTCCCTTTACTTCCTTCCCAATGAATGGATATTTGACTATCATGATATATTTATCAAAATTTATCTACATTTTACTCAGATAATTAGATGAGTTGGGACCAGAGCTATAGCACAGCAGGCAGAGATTTTGACTTGCATGTGGCCAACGTCGTTCAGTCCCCAGCATCCCATTTGACCTCCTAAGATTGCAAGGAACGATTTCTGAGTGCAGAGCCAAGAGTACCCCCCAAAAAGAAAAATAATCAAACAATTAGAGATCAGTAGTCATGAAGGATAACTTCCCTTGCTGCAAATATAACAAAACATGGATTATTCTTTTGTTAGACCTCCAAAAATATAAAGAACATACAATTTAGCTCTAATTAAAAGATCAACTAAATGTTACTATTCTATTGACATAAAAGTTTTCAGTGAATCTGCAGAAAGCTTTGACAAGAAAACCAAATGAGTACATTTTTAAGCATGTTAATCTGATGAGAAGTGGGATAAGATTTGAGCAAATGATTAGATATTAGATACAATATTAGAGAACTGATTGAAAACCCTGAGCTCTTAATTTCCATTAATGAGGAATAATTTTGATATTTAATGCAACTTTCTCTGTAATTGCTACAAATGATTTCTCTGTGTGTGGGTGTGTGTGAAAGAATTTTTTTGATATAACACTGAATGAAAATGTTCTTGCATGGGAATGCCAGAACACTTTTTATGGAAGTCAAACTTTATAGGCAGTGACTGTGAAATTAAATGAAATATGTACTTTGATCGTGCCAAAAATCCTGCTTGTATTCATAGCTCTTAAAACTAGAACTTTCATTATTTAGCATCCTTATTATGAATTAATTCTATTCTAACTATTTAGAAAAATTAATTTCCTTAAAAAACTGGTCACTCTTGAAGCAACTATTATTGTTAATGCTTTATAAACATGAATATTTCATTTACAATATAAATATGGCCACTCAATTTCTATTTTATTTTTTAATTTCATTAATTTTCTTTCCTTCTTGCATTCTCCCTAATCACCCATTTATATGCTCATATTTTTAATCCTTAATATAGGTTGGTTATGTTGACAATCTCCTATGCAGTCATTCATGTGCTTCTTTATAAAATTCCTATAAGGCATATGTATGCATATATAGAAATATAAGGAATTATAGCTGTATTTTTCAAATAGTAAAATAAGAATCAGAAAATTCACTGAATGCATATAGAACCATAGAGTTTAGTAAGTTTTTATTTTGCTTCCTTTAACATAGTTTTAATTGGAAAAAACAAAGAGATAATGCACCAGGGTTATATCCTTAATTTTTTTCATTTTTCTTTTTTTTCTTTTTATATCCTTAATTTGTATGCATGCCCCTCACTTTCACATTTGATCCTTGGCATAATCTATGATTTTCTAAGCATGGCCAGAAGTGATTCCCTGAGCACAATACAGGAAAACTGTGTGAAAGAAATGCTCATACAATTGAAAACATACTTTCTAGGAATATATTGAGACAGCTCGGCATAGATTTTATGCATAGAATATGAAAAGTCTCAAATTTGATCTTAGATACATAATCCTGGATAGCGTTTTCCCTGGATCACTGCTAGAAGCAGTATCTTTGAAACAGGAGCATTGCCAATCTTGTTTACTACTCAACACAGTAGCAACAACAACAACAACAACTCATATTGGGTTTCAAGGATTGTAGGGTAATACATTCTCAGGGTCAGTTTTAAATTGTTCAAATCTAACCTTTATTTGCTGGAATTTGTTTTTTGTTTTTGTTTCACTAGTAGCAGTGTCACTATAGAAACCTGGCTCAAATAGTCCGCCAAACCTAAACATTTATTTGTGTATTTATTTTTGTTCAATAATCCTTTGATTTAAGTTGTAAGTCAAAGATGCGCCTCACAGAACCAAGTATTATTTATTTCTTTTTATCAAGTATCTGTATTACTGTGTATTGAATGTTTGGCTTAGTGCTTTATTTCTGCATTGCATTCATTTGTATAAAGGTTATGCAATTTTCTCCTGGATTTAGAATTACAGAACCAAAACACTATTTTCTTAAAACATTGTACTGCAAGGCTTTGCCAGACATTGTAATGCTTTTTTCATCAGCCGTGCCTGAGACCACATTTGCTCACAAATTTTTGCCAGCCTAAGTTCAGCCTATTATTTTTATATAGAGTATATTTTTATCTACAAAATACTCAATTTATTTAATTTGTTCATATCTAACAGCTAAAAATGTTTAAACATTTATATATAGCTCCTGATACTATTTGGTTTTGATAAAGTGTTTACTTCAATTTATACATCTTACTGTAAAACATATTGCATAGTGTATGTTTATAATATATGTATACATGCACATCTATGATACATATGTTTATATGAATACATCTACGTACTTTATTTGATTTGGGGTTCACATCAGATATGCTTTGGTTTATTCCTGTATGGGTGCTCTAGAATAACTTCCTAGCAGGGCTCAGGGAATTGTATCTAGCACTGATAATCAAAATCTGCCCCATATTGTGTAAAGAAAGTAACTTACTCACTGTGCTGTTTACCCAGCCCCTCTATATCTTTGCTTTATTATAATTCCAAGTTTGCTATGTGCATATTGAATTTTGGCATCATCTTCTATACCACAATAAGTACATTTATTTAGAAAAATATTTTATAAAAATGTATTTTAGTAAATATAGATAATACATTTATGTATAATGTATAACATATTTTATTTACTAATATACAAACAGCTACATAATTTATGAATACATGTTTATATAAATAAATTTAGATTTCTATATTTTTTAGAAATTGTCCCATAGCCTACATTATTCATGTTATCTTTCTCTTTTAAAAATATTATATTGCATTTTTGTTGCTCCTTTAGTTTTCTGTATAGAAAAATGTATATATATAGCATATTTAATATAGGTAAAATGTTGATTATAATAAAACTAATGCCAGTCTAAATGTCGTAGGCTAATCAAGTCATATTTTAGTGCATTTATTTTTTACTTTACAGTTTTACAGATACACATCAAGAACACATTTTTTCTATAAACTTCTGTTTAAGTTGTAAAGCAGAATCAAATATTTTTTATTTCTTTATCAGGTATCTTTAATATTATGTAGTGAATGTTTGGTTTAGTATTTAATTTATGTATTTTATTCATTTGTATAAAGGTTATAGTTGTGTGAAGGTGCTACAAATTATTTTGACAATCATGGATATTTTATATTTTAAGGATACTTTGGTGTATATATATATATATGTAAGTATTTTAGAAATTTTCTTGGTTTAGATTTTAGTTTTAATATATAAAACTTAATTTTATATACATTAAAATTTAAATAACCATATTTATTTAATTCACATAATTAATCTCTATAAATAGATTTCTACTAAATAAAATAGTATTGTCATGAATCTACATAGAGGTATTTTCTGTATTAATCTAAAATCTTATTGTTATTTTCAAATTTTTATACATAGGTGATATTATGATATTAGAGTATACATCTGGATCCTAGTTAAAAAATCCAGTTTCAGTTCTCACTTTGGCATCATATATACTAAAATTGGAACAATACAGAAGAAAATTAACATGGCCCCTGCTCAAGGATGACGCGCAAATTCGTGAAGCATTCCATTTTAAAAAAAATCTAGTTTCCTGCAGGTGACACATATACACATACAAACATACACACATGCACACAACATCATTTTCATAGCAAATTTTAACATTTCTTCTCTACTTTGAAAACTTTTTAAAATTTGTAAGCTTTAAATAATTACTACAACAGTAATTTATATGTTAAATTGAATTCACTTCCAAAAAAGTAGGCTGCCAATATATATTAGTCTTCTTTATGTTGTTTCATTCAAAGTTGTGCTTATTCTATAGTAACCTCTCAAGATTCATACTTCAATAAGATGAAAGTTCTGAAAAATCAATTTGAAAAAGTTCTATTATTTAGATATGTTTTTATTTTTGAGGGGGGGTTGGTTTTGGAACCACTACCGGTGACGCTCGGGGGTTAAACCTGACTATGTGGGCAGAAATCATTCCTGCCTGGGGACCATATAGGATGCCGGGGGATAGAATTTGTCCTTCCCAGGCTAGTACTGGCAAGGTAGATGTCTTACCGCTTGCACCAGCACTCAGCCCCTATTATTCGGATATTTTGTAAATAAAATGAAAATCCTATATCCTCTACAAGTTTATAAAGCTCTTCTGTGAATTCTGCTTTTAATGGTTCAACTCTATTTTCTTCCCTCTCTCTCCTCTAGAAATAGAGATTTTTCAAGTATTCTAATTTATCCTGAGTTAATATTAGAAACTTCAATAGAAATTATTGATTTTTTAATATTTCAAACATTTAGTATAATATTTTCATCTATTTCATTTCAATATTATTTAGTTTCTTAGGAACTACTTCCTGCTCCTAAAAGGTCTCTTAGTTCCTGTCTTTTTAAAAAATAGTTATCAGGTTTGCAAAGTATTTGCTCTCTTAATACACTTATGAATTACTATATCTTTCTGCCATTTATCCTATTCCTTTAATTTTGGTTTTAACCATATTACTTTCCCATCATTTTTATTTTGATATTTTCTGTAATTCCACTTACAATTTATCTTATTTATATTACATTTATTTTCAGGTATTTTTTACTTATTATAGAAAATATTAGAGGCTAGGTTCTTTATTCTTATTCATTTTCAATTATTATAGTAGAAAGTTCTAATCTTTTTATTATTTCCTGTTGTTTACCAATTGCCTTTTGCTATAAATACTTTTTAGATGTTATATTTGTTTGATTTCCAAGTTAACATGGTTGTATTTTCATAACTCACTTTATACTACATTTTTAAATTTATGTGCATTTGTTAATGTTCTGTAGACATAAGAACTAACATATACATTTGTGCTTCTTCAAAGTTTTTAAGTTCTATAATTATACAAATCAAATATTTGACTATTCTATACCATTTTATTTTTTATATTTTAAATATGCTAAGTATCTATTCTGAATGTTTTGAAAATTATATCCTGCTACATGTCTTTCTAGTATCATTTTTTATATACTAGATGCCATTTAGCATATACTAGTATTGTTTGGGGGAATACACTGTTAAGTGTGGAACTCAGGATCTGCCACCAAAAAGACCACCACGGAGACAGACAATAATGTAAATGCAAGTGGTAGGAATACCCCTGATTCAATATCACTATGTACCTTAAATATTACTGTGAAAGACTTGTAATTCAAGTTGGTCACAATAAAAATTATTTTTTTAAAAAAATAGCTTTTTCCAGCATGCTAGGAGGTCCAATTTATCTAAGAAATGAGGACCCCAAGAATGACTCACGGAGCAAATTTAAAGGGTGCCTAGGGCTCAGTCTAAAGGTTTCGCACCTCTGGGTAGTGAATTTTTTTAAATTATTGGTCTTTAGTACAAGCTTGGGCTAAGATTGGTTGCAGTTCAAATGTAGCGTCAGACAAATTGTTATGGTGGGCTGTCAGCTCAGTGAGAGGTGATCAGGCACCTCCAGATCCAGGGTGCGGTTTCTTCTGCCTATCTGTTCATTGCTGAAGACCCAGGGTGTGGTTCCCATCTACTGTTTAATCTTATATGAATGTATTTCCTGCCATTTCCCTCTAGGGTCTGGTTTCAGGAACTGGCTGTTCTACTGGCCCTACTCTTTGCAACTTAAAAGAGCATGTTGGGATCTCTGTGACAGCACAGTGGTACGGCTTTTGCCTTGCAAGCAGCCGACCCTGGATGGACTAGAGTTTGATCCCCAGCATCCCATATGTTCTCCTATGCCTGTCCAGGAATGATTTCTGAGTGTAGAGCCTCAATGTAGCACCTGAGCGCTGCCCGGTGTGGCCAAAACCCACCACCAACAACTAGAGCCTGTCATGGTTGTATTTAGACCTACAGCATAGCCAGGTTTACAGCTTCCTTAAACAAGCAGACTACAGGAGGCAAAGCAATGTTATCACTAAAGGCAAATCATATTCTAACATTGACAGTTAGGATACAGTTAATTCTAGATCTTAGATCCTAAAAACACTTATTTAAAGTAAATAAAAATTGTAAAACAGTTCATTTTATTCTCATACCACCTATTAGTGGATTCAGCTTGTTTCTTTTCTTTTCTTATCTTTTTCTTTTAGTCTTTTTAGAAAGTTGAAATTGTTGTACTCAGAGCTTCCTCTTGGCTCTATGCTGAGGAACCACTGTGGCATTACCAGGCTGGTTACAGAAATGAATCTGGAATTAGCAACCTTTCAAATCTATGCTAAACTTCTACTGTTTCTCCAGCCTCTGGACGGTATTTTGATATAGCTCTATGGTTTTCATAAAATTGGTAATCTAACTCTGGGCTTCTGTTTTTGCATTCTTTTGTTTCTTCCATCTTGTTTACCTTCCAAACTTGGTTTCATAAAAATCATTTTCTCTTAGTTTACATTGAGCATAATCTTACATTAAGAAAATTTGAAGAAGGGAATGTCGATCATTAAATTAGAAAAACTGATTTGCATGGTAGATTATTTTGACATTACTATACTTAAGTAAAATTTTTGTTTTGTTCACTCCAGAGTTTATTTTTAAAAATTAAAATAAAATACCCTAGGAAAAAAAACTAAGAAAACAATGATGAAGGACATGAGAAAGTTTAATGATGACTTGCATTTTTTATGTAAAGGTGTTTAAGAATTAATATTTTAAATGTTTGAGATCCCATTTTCAGGGAGTAATATAAAAAAGGTCAATTATAGGGGCCAGAGTGTTAGCACAGTGACAGGGCGTTTGCCTTGCAAGTGGATGACCCAAGATGGATCTAGGTTCGATCCCAGGCATTCCATATGGTCCCCCAGCCTGGAGTCATTTTTGAGCAAAGAGCCAGGACTAACCCCTGAGCATTACTGTGTGTGGTCTCCCCCAAAACAAACAAATAAAAAAGGTCAATTATAGTTGACTCATAGTTTTCTAATAACATTAAAATAGTATATCATTTCTTGAAAAATTGTTCAGGCTGCCATCACACTAAAAATATACTAAAACATTTGCTAAAATTCTATATGCATAGATTTCCTTTGCTTATTATTAGTTAACATGTCTTGTAAAAAAAAAGGTTAATCATCTCCCATGTTTAAGAACACAGTTAAGAATGTAACTTCTTTTTTCTGCATTTAAACTTCTTACATACAGTTATTTGCTACTATAGTTTTTATTGGGAGTTTTTGTATTATATGGTGCTAAATCAAACAGTAGTTCAGTGTCCTTCTACTCTCTTTTTCCTGGTTTCATTCCCTTACCCAAGTGAAAAATTGTCCAGAAAAGTTGAGGCACCTGATGAAGCTGGAGAGAAAACAACCCTCCTGTTAATCAGAGTGTGAAGTTGTATGTATGAGACCAGAGACAAGTAAATCATTTGAGGACAGAGATAGAATGATGTGGCATATGACATAAAAAATTAATATTCCTGCAGTGTGATTATATCAGGTCAGATGCTTTTTCTGCAAAGGCAGTGGACAAATGAAAGACACAGGGTGAGTATAAGTTTGCAATCATAAGTGTTATTCTTCCAGTAGTTCAAATTTATTTCATGTTTATTATATGCCAGGTGTTGTGTTTAGATACTTCATATTTTTCTTGTTCTAATTCTTTGCAGGTACTTGATAATTTCAAGCTATTTTTTTTAAAGAGGGGAGTTCATCTAGTTTCTGTACACTAATATCAGAAGACAAACTTCAATCTTCTAATCTCTGGGTCCTTTCTCACAGCCAATATTCTTTGCATTCTCAATCCTTTACAATAGTCTATCAGTGATGAAATCTGAATACTTGGAGACATAGACTTCATTTGATTTTCATTGCCATGGACTCAGAGAAATTGAGTCTCACTTTTTTTTCCAGTTCTGTTATTAAAAAAAATAGAGTACTTGCTTTATACATGAAAATGTTGGTTTTACTGAGATCATAGAACTCTGAAGTACCAATGAATTTAAAAATAGAGCCCAGTTATATATTTTTAAATAATATCTTTATTTAAAGACCATGATTACAAATATGTTTGTAGTTAGATTTCAGTCATAAAAGAACAATCCCCTTCACCAGTACAATATTCCCACCACCACTGACCCCCATCTTACTCCTCCCCCACCCCCTGCATTCTGGGGGAGACTAGCATTCTACTTCTCTCAGTTACTAACATTGTCATGATAGTTGTTAGTGTAGTTATTTCTCTAATGGTTATATGTATTTTTTAATTTTGTTTAAAGGCATTTTAACTTTTGAAAACACATGAGAATTAAAAAAAATACTTCCCCAAATTTCTAGATAGGAACATTAAATGGAACAAGTAAGCATAGATATTTACATGCATATTTCACATGATATTTTCTTGCTTAAATCCTTAAATTTAAAAATACCTAAGGACTGGAATAATCATACAGTGTGTAGGGTATTTGCCTTGCATACAGCCAGTCCAAGTTCAATCTCAGGCATCTAAAATGATTCCTTAAGCTGGTCATGAGCAATTTCTGACCTCACATTCAGGACTAAGCTTCAGTAGTATCAGGTATGGACTCCAAACCAATAAATAAATAAATAAATAAATAAATAAATAAAGATGCCAAATGGATGTTTATAAGCATATATTAATCATATATGCATCAATATAAAATAATTGTATATCAATAATTGAACCAGTATAAAGAACACTATTTAGTTATTTTTATAATGTCAGTGTTTAAATCTTCATTGATCCCAGATGGTCTAAATGAGTATTCAGCAAATTTTTATTTTTAAACTCATAATAAAGATATCTGTCACATAAAGGGTTCTTGAAATAGCACAATACTCACTAGTCTTGAATTAGGTAAGTGCTTTGTAAGTGCTTAGAATCTGAAGGATAATTCATTTTATTATCAGTCCAATTAATTTAATTGTTTTTTCCAAAGTATAGACACTTGAATAATTACAGTGTGACATTTTTATCCATATTTCTACTCTGACATTTTCTATGTGTATGAATATTGGAGATATTCCTTCAACAAAACTCTAAGTAATCATTTGATTTGTGTGGTTGGTGTTTGGGCCACCTCTGCCACAACTGACCTCACTCAATGCAACCACCCTATTTTCTGTACTAACAATCTAGCTACAAAGAAATTTGAATTTTTGTTCAGAGTAATTCCAAAATTATAAAACACTTATCATATATGCTTACCTTATTGGCATTTGTAATAACCAACATATTTGAATCATCACTTTGGATTTAACATAATTTTTACCTTGTATTTTTATATTTACTTGTTCAGTATTTTTCACACACAACCAACTATAATCAGGTTTTTTTTTGTGGGGGGGGGTCACACCTGGCAATGCTTAAGGGTTACTCCTGGCTCTATGCCCAGAAATTGCTCCTGTCAGGCTCGGGGTATCATATGAGATGCCAGGATGGTGGTTCGAATCTACCTCCATGCTATATCTCCAGCCCCTCTCTTATCAGGTTTTACTCTTGACTTTGTGCTCAGGGATTTGTGTTAGTGGGGCACGGGCTGTCATATTTTTTGGTAGGTAGTGAACTCAGGTAATTAACATACTCTGAAAGCTCTTGACTCACAGTACTATTTCTCAGGCCCACAATTATCACTATATATTGATTTTTCTATTTTAATTATTTATCTTCTTTACAGATGTTTGCATTATGTTTACCTTCACTTGGAATATTCTAATCATTCCTAAAATTTTATGTCCAAAATTTGACTTAAATTCCTAAACCAGGGGGCCGGGCGGTGGCGCTGGAGTTAAGGTGCCTGCGCTAACCTAGGACGGGCGGACCATGGTTCGATCCCCCGGTTCCCCATATGGTCCCCCGTGCCTGCCAGGAGCGACTTCTGAGCGAATAGCCAGGAGCAACCCCTGAGCGTCACCAGGTGTGACCCAAAAAAAAAAAAATTCCTAAACCATCACTCACTGATTTTTGCTAAGTCCCAATATAGAAGCTCAATTCCACATTCCCACCGTTTGACCAGGGTCTCAGTCCATTTCTACTCACTATATTTTTAGAATTGTTCACTTAATTCAGATGTAAAACTATAATAATTCTTGAGCAAATTGGTACTATGAAAAATGAATGCCAAAAGTAAGTAGAGCAATGAAATGTAGAAAAAAATGTAGAAAAAAAATTTGGTGTAGGAAACAACTTTGTGTTAAAAACTATAAAATTTTGCGTCAGAGTGAAAGCATAGTCAGTAGGGGATTTGCCTTGGACTCAGCCAAGCTGATTTAATACCTGGTATTTCATATGGTCTGCCAGTGTGGCCCAAAAAACAAAAATAAATAAATAAATAAACAAATAAATAAATAGGGGCCAGAGAGATAGCATGGATGTAAGGTGTTTGCCTTGCATGCAGAAGGATGGTGGTTCATATCCTGTCATCCCATATGGTCCCCCAAGCCTGCCAGGAGTGATTTCTGAGTGAAGAGCCAGGGGTAACCCCTAAGCACTGCTGGATGTGGTATAAAACCCAATAAATAAATAAATATATAAAAATATAAATAAAATTCTAAACTGAGATTTATAGAAACACGCCTAGAATCCAATGCATGTTAAACATTTCCCAAGGCATAGATCTATGTAGATATTCATAATTCCAACTACCCAAACATGTGTATAAGTCAGGACCCTAAATTGAACTGCAAGAGGTGAAGGTACATTAAGAATTGGGAATGGAGTGATAGAAGACAGGGAAATTGACTAGCCTCAATGTGAATCTTTGGCCCATTCATGGTCATATGAGTACCTCCCACAATCATTCTTTAGCACAGAGCCAAGAACAAGCCGTGAGCATCAACCTGTGTGTCATCCCCATTAATAATGATAATAATAATAATGATAATAATAATAATGTGTTTTCATCTACTTTGGTAGCCATATTAGGTTTATTATAATGAATTCCTTAACATTTTAACATTTTAAGTATTAGAGAAGTGTCACAGAGATTTATTTTTATTTTATTTATTTTTTTATTTTTATTTTTTCCCTCCAAGTAGATGCATTTCTTGTTCCTTATTTGCAATCCACTGAAGAATTTTTACGTGAAGCATCAGCCTTGTTGTAATAAATTATTAAGGGATCCACTTTGATAAAGAAATTAGACTTTTCTGAACTTTCTTTGAAACATAGCTTTTTTGTGTCCTGGGTTGATATTATCTCCTCTTGATAAGTCTGGTAGCATGCTGTTTTAGATAGTTAACATGTGAGGCTGTATTAAAAACAAAGATTCTTATCTTTTATTTTTTTAGTAGCAACTGATTTCAGATATACACGGTTCTTTATTTTTAAGAAGTCACATATATTTTGAAAGAAGTTCCTGTAATAAAATAGGAAGGTTATTTTGATTAATAGACTTGTCCAAACACTTTTGAAAAGTTCATTTATGCTAATTTTGGGAAGAACTGGTAAAATTCAAGTAGTATAGTGGAGCTAAGAGGAGCCACACACTGGTTTTGAGCACCTGCATTAAACTCTAGTCAGCATATGATTGCGGTGAAAATCTCTGGTTTCCTGTGAGTGCCAGGAATGATCTTGGCAGCTATGCTGTTTGATCACTTAAAATCAATAGAAGAAAACAGCTTAATCATCAGATGAAATTTTCCATTTTGAAATTAAACTCTTTATTCTAGCCCTATGTTTGAAATATTGTGAATGTTCATTAACTTTTAACTCAAGGCCTATGGGAAAGCAATACATTTGGGTCTATGAAAATTTCATACTCCAAGTTTCATATCTCACTAATGACTAAGCATTATGTCATTATACTTTACTTAATTAGCTTAATAAAAGTGAGGAACAATAAAGACTGCATAGATAGTACAGCCTTAAGGTGCTTGATTTGCACAGAGCTGAATCTGGTTCATTCTCAGCATCAGAGTAGATTGTGCTGAACACTGCCAGGAATGACCCTTGAGATATGAGTCAGAATAGCCCCAAGTATTACTATGTGTTGTTTTAGTGCTCCAAATATAATCAACTGGTAGCAGATACCATTTATACAATTATTTTGTTTTCTTTGTGGCCTATTCTCACATTCTATAACTTGCCTTTTAATTTATTTTATATTTTTTAGGTTTGGGACCCACACCTTAAATTATTACTGGATCAACATTCAAGGATCACTCTTGATGTACTAATTATATGCTTTGCCCAGAATCAAAAAAACTTTGGCTGTATGAAAACAAATGCCCTACCCACTGTACTATCACTCTGGCCTCTAGCATTTGCTTTACAGAAGAATTTTAAATATTGTCTTTAAGAAAATTCCCCAAGTTAAAATATTTTAATTAAATCAACATACATATGTGTGTATATATACAAATATACCTTACATACTACCTATAACTTAATATAGTAATATTTTACTTCTGTTTAAAATATGCATTTCAAATCACTTCTAAATTCAAGTTACTTTAGACATTTTGAGAATGAGACTCTAAAGAGCTCCTGACAGCTCAGATTTTTTTTTTGTTTTTTTTTTTAACTGATTTTGTGAATTTTTTTTTAATTTTAAGGAGATAGATATTCCATGGGCTGCTTGAATATTTATGCCTCCCTGCATGTAGACCTGGTTAGTCAATTCCAGGTAGAATGGTGTTTGAAAATGGAGTGTCTGGAATATGATTTGATCTTTAATGTGGAGTGCTAACTGTTGGGGGTCAATACTCTTATAAAGAGATCCCCAAAGCTCTCACCCCAACTATAATCTGTGAGCAGAGAAAAGAAGGCCATTTAGAAATGAGAAAGCAGGAACTCACCAAGAAAGCAATCTGCTAGCAACTTAATCTTGAGTTTAGCCTTCAGCACGCTCTCAAATGAAGGGTTTTTCTTTCCCCTATGTTCCATAGAGGGTCTCGCTTCACCTCATTGTGAATATGGTTTCTCTTCAAGTTCTTTACTCCTCTGATCAGATGAACATGCTGGGCCCCATGGGAACAACTTTTGGGGGCCCGGGAGATAGCATGGAGGTAAGGCGTTTGCCTTTCATGCAAAAGGTCATCGGTTCGAATCCTGGTGCCCCACGTGGTCCCCCGTGCCTACCAGGAGCAATTTCTGAGCATGGAGCCAGGAGTAACCCCTGAGCACTGCCGGATGTGACCCAAAAACCAAAAAAAAAAGAAAAAAAAAAGAAGGGAACAACTTTTTGCTCTCTCTGGTCATGAAAATTCATGGAATTGAGAGCTTAAGTCTTCTAGTCCCAGCTCAATCTTGTCCAGAAGCACTCTTTTATCTGTAGTCTTATTGATGTGATTTTATTTATGATACTCTTGTAATGTATGCCTTTATATTTAACTACTCTTAAATAGGTCAAAGAATCACTTTATAATAAAGACTATTCTTTGTGATATTACTAAACCTTCTGCTTTTTGTGGGGACAGACAAATAAATCTATAATTCTGAGAAACAACCCTTTATATCGGTTTCTTTCTCTGATGAATGCTTTTTCAGCTACCACAGATGTTTGTTATTAATTGTTGTGTTGGAAGTATGGGAGTATACTTATTATTTTCTTCTGATTTCCCTTCAGTTTATCCTATCTTTTTATACTTAAATCAGTAGCAATTTTTGTTTTTTTTTTTCTTAATTGATGAAAGCTGAAGAAGTTAACATTTCCAAAGAGACAGAATTTCCTTTCAGAAAGTAATCCTTATGGCATTAATGTTAGATTTAATTGAATTTTTCTTATTACAATTTTCCAAGACTCTTTTTAATTACTACTTAGTACTTACAGCAGGGTAGAATTTGCCTTTCATATATAAAGGTGTAAGATATCTGTGGAATGCCTTCGCATCTGATATTGTGAAGATATCTTACCTGTTCTAGAAAATAAGCTGCTATTTCATGATAACCTTCCTTTTAATTTGAATTTCAATACTAACGCTTTTTTATGAACCATAATTTTGATGGCCTGTTGGTAGTATTTATTATAACTTATTTACAAATAATTTATCAAAATGTTCATAGGGTGTAGAGTTTAGAATTTTTGTGGTTACATTTTCATTCTTTCAAAGATTAATTGTATTTATAGCCATCAACAAAATTTGATTGAATTCATCTTTTGTTAGTAGAAGAACTCATTTTCAGGATTAAGATTCATTTATCATATCAATTTGGCAAAGCTTTTTCCAGTTGTTTTACAAGTAGATTAGCTGTCCTGGCCTTTTCTAGTTTGTTATATATACATGACACTGAGGCAGTAACATTCATACACATAGCAGAATTATAGTAATGTTTCTACGGCCAGAAGTATAGCATTGCCCCTTTAACCAGACTGGCCTAGTGAAAGCAGGCTTTTTATCCTCTGAGTCTTAGAATACAATAGCTGGTATAGCTTAAATTAATATTTATTGTGTTACTACATGATTAAAAGTGCAGATATGAGAATAACTACATGGAGCGATAAAATTTACTTAAACTTTGGTTAACGTTATGACTATAAAGGTATAGATCCACCCCGGTGTACAGGTCACTACCTGAGACCTGCCCAGAAATGGGTGGGGCCTTGGGAACGGATATTATGTTTACTTTACCTGCAATACCCTGCCCATTTCCTGGAAAGGGCATATAAGGCCTTGGTCTAGGGTCATTGGCCCTTTTGCCCTTTTGGACCTTTGCCAGCACGGAGGTCAGAGATGACATGGATGAAAGACGATGCAGGGCTAGCTAAGTATAACTGATACTTAATTGGTTATGATATAGGCCACACATGTGGTGGATAGGGCATGAATAAAGCTGTTACTTCCTGAAGCCTGCCTGTGAGTGAGATTTCTACCTGCCTTTCTCATAAACCTCCAAACCCCCGATGGTTAATGGAGGATAGAAACACGTGGCCTGGGATGGCAGACAAAGGTCTCACCGTCCATCCATCTCCATCCAGGTTTATCTTTATTTATTTAAAACAACATATGGCATGTATACACTATCATTATTTGAACTTCTCAAAAGAAGCTCTAAAATCAGAAGTATTTCTTCTACAAGTATGATTAGGGATGATAGAAATTTTCTTTATTAACTCCTCAAAATTTAAATGTTATGAACTTATTTATATTCAGATATAATTTTGATTTAAATATTCATAAAATATATGATCTGATGTGTTGGATATTTCTGGCTTTATCTGTCCAAGGAGGGCCTGATTCTAAACAAACTTACATTAAAAAGCACACCATACTTTAAAATATTTTAAGGGATTTCTGTCAATACGATCATGTAATTTGCATTTACTTATGAATTTTTTACTCTAAAATATATCAAATAAGAAATATAAAAATAGGAAGGTGATTTAGTGGGTTGTGTCTAAGTAGTTCGTATAACAGGTGCCATGAGAAACTAAGCATTTCTACAGGCCACAAGTACTCTGTGGTCTATCTTCCAATGACAGCACTTTTTATATTCCTAAAATTCTCTCTTTAGAAAAAATTCTTGGGCTAGACCGATTGGACAGGACTTTTGGCATGTTTTGTTGGAAAGCAGCTAATCCTGCTATCCCATATGTTTCCCAGAACCACAAAAAAAATTATCCTTGACAACAGAACCAGAAGTAAATATGAAATATGAACACCACTGACTATGTATCTAAAGCCCACCTATTTTATTTAAAAGATCAATTGTTTATTTTTCTTTCTTTCTTTTTTTTTTTTTTTTTTTTTTTTTTTTTTTTTTTTTTTTTTTTGGATTTTGGGTCACACCTGGCTGTACTCAGAGTTTACTCCTGGCTCTATGCTCAGAAATCGCTCCTGGCAGGCTTGGTGTACCATATGGGATGCCAGGATTCAAACTACTATCCTTCTGCATGCAAGACAAATGCCTTGCCTCCATACTATCTCTCTGGCCCCAATTGTTTATTTTTCTTTATAGACATCAGACCCTATGATAATAGCATTTCCTACAAGGTCAGTTTTTACTCCTAATTATAATTCAGTTTGACAGATTATTGGAAGTTATATTAAAAATCAATATTGGAAAAAGCCAATGTCTAGGACGTGAGCTATGACCTACATAACAACTATGATCCCCTAGTTCCAGAGGTCTGTCTGAGATATTGCAACAGAAGGGAATTTCTGGAAACATAACGAAAGACGCTATCCCACGCCCCTTCCTAGGATCAGTGCAAAGACCAGGACTGCCAACCACAGAAGACGAATTAAAACGTCACTAAGGGAACAGAACTTCTAGAACCACAAAGAAAAACATAATCAGAAGTTCAACTCCTTGACTCGTGCATATACCAAGACCTCTAGATACAGAGGGCTGATTTTATCACCCAGGATGGAGCAGAAATCTTCCATACACCACAAAAGCACCAAGGGGAAAGTAAATGAACTGAAAGAAGTCTATAGTCAATCCCGTGACAATATACGGCAAGGGTGGAGAAATCCTGTATCTCTTAGGCAAAGGAAATTCCTTTTCAAATGACCCCAATATTTACTGTGCAACTGCAGGAGAGAAAAGAAAAGCACAAAGCAATCTTTATTATTATAATTTACTTATCTATTTTTTGTTGATTTCATTGTTGTGGTTTGGCTATTGAAGTGGATGTCTCCATTTATATTTATTTATTTTCCTCTTTTCTTTTCTTATGTGTTCTGCCACATATTTTATCTCAATACCATAGCCTTTATATGGTGCTTACACCCCCTGGCTATTTTTTTTTTTTGGAATGCTCACTGGATATTTTATTTGACAGTTCTTTATGCACTGTTGTGCTGTTTCACCTTCTTTTTCCCCTCATTCTCTCAAGCTAAGGATGAAAGCCTCTAGAAGGACTCCACCCATTTCTGGAGTATTTGATCCCTTTATTTATTTTTTTTCTCTCTAGGTTATTACTTTTCTCTTCTTCAAACAAAACCACATAACTTGAACTAACTAGTCCTGCCTCCCAATTGGGGGGGGGGATAACGAGGGGTACCAAGACAAAATAGGTGTAAGATCACTAAGTAGTAAGCTAGGCACAGAGGGGACCACTTACTCTAGCAGCCCGGGGGGTTAGGGAAGAGGATATGGGAAGTAGGACGGGAACTGAGGTGGAGGGTGGACAATTTGGTGATGGGAATTCTCCTGATTTTATGTTAATATGTACATAAAATATGATAGTCAACAATATGTAAGCCACTATGATTAAAATAAAAATTATATTTAAAAATAAATAAAAATCAATATTGGGGGACTGGAGCATTAGCGTAGAGGTAGGGTGTTTGCCTTGCACATTGGTGGACCGTGGTTGAATCCCCTCAGCTTCCTATATGGTCTCCTGAGCCAGGAGTGATTTCTTGTCCATAGCCAGCAAAAGTACTTCCTGAATGTCACCAGGTGTGGTCCAAAAACCAAAAAGCTAAAACAAACAAAAAAAAAAAGAGAGAGTCTATTTATTTACTTAGTTACTATTGTTTTTGGTGACTATACATGACAATGTTGATGTTTACAATTTGTTCTGCTCTCATACACCACTACTGGTTGTGATCAGGGGACTTTATGAGATACTGAAGATCAAACTTAGGTCAGCCACATGTCAAGGAAGTATCTTACTCACTGATTATTTATTTGGACCCCCTAGGAGAGAACTTTTGGCCCAACTTGTTAACACATGGAAGAACCAATCATTCATATTGTAGCTGTTCTCATACGTGTGTGAGGTGGGGGATACCTAAATTTAGTTTGCTAGCACATGGTAATATGTACTGGATTGTTATTAAATTTAGAAAAGCAGCATTATCTAGCTTGAGTAATCCCTCTGATGTTTAAGTTAGTTCTTGTACTTATAAATATTTAATTCTCCATATAGTTGATCATCATTATTTTCTGAAATAGATGTCCCTTAGGCTATTTTCTTTTTTTCTCTCTCAGTTTAAATGCTATCTTTTGAATGTAAATGTAAAATTTAAAGTAACCTGATAACCTCCTTGTGAGTTATTTTATGTAGTTCGTATCTTTCTCCATTTTCTAAAGATACTTTGGATACTTTTCTTTTCTAAGTAAATAAACTAGAAGAGACAAATATCTAGAAATTCTATAGTTTTCTCATTTTAATAAGTCAATAAAACATGTTTAATTCTTTTATTTTATAAATTTCTTCCATGAAGAGATACTTCAATGATTTTTGATAAAGTTCCATGGGCTGTTTGCTGATTGTACTTCTTCAATATTTAGTTATCCTTGCCTGCTTTTATATTTCAGAATCTAGAGATATTAACAAGCAATATAATTGTGAGTTGTATAATAAAATCTTTGTATCAAAAAAGAATTTGGGGGAGCTAGCAACTTATCATATGCTATCATATCAGAATTTAGAAGGGTTTATACTTTCGTTGCCTTACCCAAATCAACTATCTTGGGGCCAGAATGACAGCACATTGAGTAGGGCTTTTGCCTTGCATGAGGCTAACCTGGGTTCAATTCCTGGTATTACATATGGTCCCAGAAGTCTGCCAGAAATATGAACACAGAGTCAGGAGTAATCCCTGAGCATGCCAGGCATTGCCCCCTGTCTCCCCAAAGAAAACAAAAACCAAACCTAAACAACTATCTTGGGTTTGACAGAACAATTTCTGTATTAATTGATTAGTTTACAAGAAATTTTAGATTTGCCGTGGGATAGATATTGGACTATTGATTTATGCAAACCAGACTAAATGAGATAGGTAACTGTCTCTCAGTATTGGCATAGAACTATACAACATTTTCTTTTCAGAGTTCTGCCTCTCTATTTCTTGGCCCCAAGCTTAGTGTGTCATCATCTAAACTCTTTCTTCACCAGTGCTCAGTTTTCTTCCCCGAGTCTTGTCCAGAGGCACACTCTCCAATATCTTTCCCTGTTTTTCTTTTCCTATATTTTAAGCTATTATTATGAAGGAGAAACAAAAGACATGTGGTCTCAACATACTGGTTTTCACGGACTAAAGGAAGAGAATCACACATATGCCACCTAAGTGAATAGTTTGACCATTACTAGGTTATAACAATGTTCACAAAAAGGATTCTTTTTTTTTTACAATTTTTTTTTGTTTGTTTTTGGGTCACACCCAGCAGTGCTCAGGGGTTACTCCTGGCTCCATGCTCAGAAATTGCTCCTGGCAAGCACGGGGGACCATATGGGGCACCGGGATTCAAACCGATGACCTTTTGCATGAAAGGCAAACGCCTTACCTCCATGCTATCTCCCAGACCCCACAAAAAAGATTCTTATCTCCCCTGTCTTGCTTTCAGAATGAAATACGCAACTTTTAAATTTCCATGCAACTTTTATATGCATATTTTAAAGTTAGACAACATTCTACCTATTTTTTTTAGAAATATGGTTTTTGTTATGGTAGAGTTGTTTTTCTTTCCTGCAGTTAGAAGATGCATTTCATCTTTTTTTTAGAACCAGAGAGCAAATTTTCAAAATTATGGGATCAAACCTAACATGAAACAATATATCAAGCAAAGCATCATCTATACAATAGTTCATCACTAGAGCTTTCAAAAGATATCTTACCTTTTTCAGATTCCCATTGAATTCATAATTTTACTCAGATTTATAAAAGAAATAATATGAACTATTCTTACATGTAAACATCCACCAAATATTTGTGTAAAATATATGGAATTCAGAGTGAAGTTTTAGTCTCTGATTTTGTCACATATATACACTTGATCTGCTTCCAAATAGCTTGCCACAATAGTGCTTCAATTCCTCTTTTCATTTCTCAGCAAATTTAAGTAGATAATCATAATTGTGAGCAGTTGAAAACCATAACATTTAAAAGGCTGGTTGATTCAGAGCATTCTACTGTGAGATGATGTGAATGCTTGTCCAGTTAATCTTGTGCTTTTCCATTCTCCTTAATTGATACTGTGATTTTGTTTGTTAGAATTCCTGCCATTTATTGGGGTACTTCTATGCTTCACATGCTTATATTTGTTTATTTTGTTTTGGGGCCATATCAGGCTATGATCTGGGCTTCCTCCTGGCTGTGTGTTCCAGAATCACTGTGGGGATCTGGTGATTTCTGGGAATTAAACCAAGGTTGGCCTCATGCAAGGCAAGCACCCTCTACTCATTCCTATTTTTGACATTTTTATTGGTCATGTACACTGTGTGTTTGATTTCTTTCATGTATTTAGCATTTGGAAATTATGTATATTTATTGATTATTCTCTAAATAATATTGATGGGACTGAAGTGACTATGCAGAGGTTAAGTTCTTTGGCTTGCAAAGTGACAATACTTGCTCAATATTTCATACCATACGTTCACTGAACCCTGTCAAAGGTCAAAGAAATCGCCTGAGTAGAGGGCTAGAAATAGCCCTTGAACCTTGTCAAGTGTTGGTCCAAAGTCCAAAATAAAATCAGATGATAATAAAATAGTAGCCATATATTTAACATTCATATTTATTATTTTCTTTTTTTCTTTTTTTTTTGATTTTTTTTTTTGGCCACACCCGGCAATGCTCAGGGGTTACTCCTGGCTATTCGCTCAGAAGTTGCTCCTGGCAGGCACAGGGGACCATATGGGGAACCGGGGGATTGAACCGCGGTCCGTCCTAGGTTAGCGCAGGCACCTTATCTCCAGCGCCACCTCCAGGCCCCATATTTATTATTTTCTAATAGACTCGAGTTAACTAGCATCACTGGTTCCTACCATCTTAAAAGTTAACCTGCTTTGTCTGCTTTTCAGGTCAAAGCCCTAACTTTGAGCTAGAGTTCATCTGGGAATAAACAGATTCAGAGCCCCATTACTGATTCACAGGCTGTGTTTCATGTGCTTTTCCCCAGAGTTGTTTCTCACACTGTAAATCTTCCTTTTGATAGTGGAATTTTCTGTTTCCTCTGTGCAAAGCCTTTTGCATGTGGTATGACAGAGAATAGGATTCTTCCTTCAAATTACTATCACTCACCAAAATTTAAGGGAAGTTTGACACTATTATCAGTGTCCAGTGTTGTTAAGTATAATTGTTCTAAAACTCCAACAAATATGTTTGTTGTTCCTTTGTGACAGTATTGGCTTCCTGTCTTCCTCTTTCCCAAGTCAGTACGTTCAATAAATATTCTTTGATTATACCATGTTGTTTCATACCATTGTAAAATCTCCCTGTTGCTCGAAGAATCTTTCCATTGTTTTTATCCTGGAACACCTAGATGGCTTTAAAATGATTAGGCAAGAACTATTTTCCTCTTGAATAAGTTAAATATTGAGTTGCCAAGTAGTGATGATTATGCATGCTTGTTGATTGCCAATATACTTTACAGTTTACAAAAATTTATCCACTGATATGCTTGCTGGGAAATCATTTTGTTCTATGTGAAAGTTTCCCCCCCCCCCACATCCAAATGTATTCTCTTTATGTTTTTCTTTATATTTCCTTTTAGATTATGAGTCTTTTTACTTTTTCGGGCACTGGTTACTTTTTAGCACACTAAACTCAAATCCTCCAATCCCTTATTTTCTTCTATTTTTATTGTTGTGTTTCCCTCTTTTGAAGATCTAGAACTATGAGAATTACATTCCCTTTAATACTTAGTACCTAGTACTTTCTTCTCAAACATTTCATTTTATTTTTTCTTTAGATTTTAAAGAATATTTTGTTTAAGTAAATCGCCTAGAGTTCTGACATTCTATGTTTATTTTACTCTGATGTTGTTTTGAAAAAATATATTTTTTCACGTAAACAGTACTTATATTCCCATGAATTCTACCTAGAGAAGAAAAAAGAATTTACTGATGTAAAGAAATAAAAATCAAGTAAATTATATTACATAAATTTGTGTTTCTATGACTCAAGCAATTTTTGTGGAAATACTGGTGATTGATTATTGGATGGAGTTGAGAATTACTTTTGTTGAATAACATTTACATATTGAAAACAATTCTTATTTTAAGCTTTAAACATTAAATAAAAACCATTTCATATTTAAAATCTTTAATAAAATATCTTATGTCGGGGCTGGAGAGATAGCATGTAGATAAGGCATGCAGAAGGAAGGTGGTTTGAATCCCAGCATCCCAATATTGCCTGAGCCTGCCAGGTGCGATTTCTGAGTGTTAGAGCCAGGAGTAACACCTTGAGCACAGCAGGGTGTGACCCCAAAACAAATATATATATATATATATTTGTTTGTTTGTTTGTTTGTTTTATTTTGTTTAGGTAAATTGCCTAGAGTTCTGACATTTTATGATATTTTTACTCTGATGTTGTTTTGAAAAAAAATTATTCACAAACACAGTACTCATATTCACATGAATCCTACCAAGAGAAAAAAAAAAAGAATTTACTGATGTAAAGAAATAAAACCAAGTAAATTATGAATACTACATATATATTTTCCCCTTTGGTTTTGTTTCTAAATATAAGCTTACTTATGTTTCATTGAGATTTTTCACTACATATCACCACTTCCTTCTGGCCTTGAGGGTTTCTTGTGACAGATCTGTTGTAAATTTTAAGGGTGCTCCTTTGAATATAATTTTCCTTTTTTGATCTTTCAGTAGTCTATATCTGCAAGATTTGTCATTGTGACAAGGATATGTCTTGGGGTGCTTTTCTTTGGGTCTCTTTTAGCTGATACTCTTCAAGCATGCAGAATTTGGTTGCATGCCATCTTTAGCTCTGTGAGTTTCTCTGTAATAATGTCCTTGTCTATTGATTCTCTCTAGGGATTTTCTTTTGGGTCTCTAGGACTCCAATATTCTTAAGTTATTTCTGTTGAATTTTTAAAGGACTTCTATTTTCATCTGCTCATATTCTTTGAGCATTTTTTTCCATTGTCTAATCTTTTGTTTAAGTTTCTTTTCCAGTCTCTTCTGCTGTATGGAGCTGTTCTGTATTTCATCTTCCAGCTCACTGATTCTGACTTTGGCTACTATTACTCTGTTGAAAAGGCTTTCCATTGAGTTTTTAATTTCATCTACTGAGTTTTCCAGTCCTATCATTTCAGTTTGGAGTTTTCTGATTTGTTTCTTTGTGTTTTCTTCAGCTTGATCTTTCTTTGAGTTCTATGAGCATCCTCCATATTAGTACTCTAAAGTCCTTGTCTGAGATGTTAACTATGTGGTTGCTACTTACTGCTTCTTCAGAGCTGACATCTTCGTTTTTCATGCATGCTGATGTCCAGCATTTTTCCCCATTAAAATGTTTGTAGCATGGCTTTAACTGTTTGTTGTGGTGGGGTTCATGGGCTAGGAGATGAGCGTGGCCACATTTAGATAGATAGATAGATAGATAGATAGATAGATAGATAGATAGATAGACAGATAGAGTAGATTTTATCTGTGCCACACCTAGCAGTACTCTTGGGTTACTCCTGGTTCTGTAGGTAGAAAGCAGTTCTTGAATGTTTTAAGCTTCAGGGGATCACATGGGGTGCCAGGGATTTCTCTTTCTCTATCTCTATTTCTTTCTTCTTTCTTTTTTCCTTCCTTTCTTTCTTTTTCTTTCTCTTTCATTCTTTTATTTCTTTCCTTCCTTCATTCCTTTCTTTCATTCTTTTCTTTCTTTCCTTCTTTCTTTCTTTCTTTCTTTCCTTCCTTTTTTCTTCTTTCTTTCTTTCTTTCTTTCTTTCTTTCTTTCTTTCTTTCTTTCTTTCTTTCTTTCTTTCTTTCTTTCTTTCTTTCTTTCTTTCTTTCTTTCTTTCTTTCTTTCTTTCTTTCTTTCTTTCTTTCTTTCCTTTCTCTTTATTCCCTTTCTTTTTTACTTTGGGCCAGACTTGTCTATACTTGGGGATTACTCATGGCTCTGCACTCAGGAATCACTCCTGGAAAAATCTGGGAATTATATGGGATGCCAGGAATTGAACCCAAGTCTGCTGCATGCAAGCAAATACCATACCTGCTGTGCTATCACTCCAGCCCCATCAAGGGGACATTTCTGACTATAAGTCAACTAGCTCTTCATTTCAATGTAATGGTCTAAGGTTATGATCCTCACATCTGGCTATGACAATGATTATTCAAGCCATTTCAGTACTGCTAAATTTAGATATAGATGTAGATTTAGTCTATCTATCTATCTATCTATCAATCATCTATCTATCATCTATCTATCATCTATCTATCTATCTATCTATCTATCTATCTATCTATCTATCTATCTATGAACAGATACAGACATCAACTTTCCTTATGCTGGAAGTCATGCCCAGTCTCAGACATGCCAAGTATGTGTTGAATAATTCAGCATGTCACTGCTCTTAATGTTGTCATTACTCCTTGAAAATAAAATCTAAAGGACTATATGCATTTTACAGTCTCATGCTTCATGTATGTACTGAAACTTAACATGATTATAGGGTAATCCACCAGTTCATTAAAAATAAATGTTAATATTCATAAGAAATAAACAGATTTGGCCAAAATCATTCAAATAACAAATGATTATTAAAATGCAAATCTAGGTTGGCTTATCTGTTTCCACGACACATGGATCTTACTCACAGGAAATATTTTAAAATCTTAATACTGAATAATTTCAGTTTAATATTGGCCTATTTAACATTTTACTAAAATATTTTGATAGCTTTCCTGTAAATTACCATGCTAATAAACACTAAATCTTATAAATAAATTTGTTAGTGATAATAATGTTATCCCCATCCATTATTTTAGTCCAGATGAGAATGCTGACTCAATTTTAAGCAATGTTCTGAAAGTCATGCATATATTAAGTGATGGAGAAAATATCTGCAGTCTGACACCTCAGTTAAGCTATTCAACAATTATTAATTACTGTCTTTTCTGCTATATTTACCAAAACAAATATTGCAAACATATTTTAACATTGGTTCATTATATTCTTCAGCTAAAATAAAATGTTAGATATATGATATTTTTGACTTTAATAATCCACTCTGAGACTTTAATCTATTTGGGCTAAAATAACCTTTGTTCATTTTTAATATCAGCAGTTATGAGCCAGATGATAGTCTACTTAGAAAGGTATTTATCTTGTATGCAGCCTGCGGAGGATCAATCCCTGGCACCACATGTGGTCCCCTAAACCTTAAAACCTTAAAGAACTGATTCCAGCTGTATCACAGACAAAATCTATACTATCTATCTATCTATCTATCTATCTATCTATCTATCTATCTATCTATCTATTATCTATCTATCATCTATCTATCATCTATCTACCGATTGATCTATCTAAATGTGGCCTAGTACTTTTGTAAAAAAATGCAGCATTTCAGAGGAGCAGTGGCACAGCTGTAATGTGTTTACCTTCATGCAGTTGACCTAGAACAGACTTTGGTTTGATTCCCTGGAGTCCCATATGGTCACCTCAAGCCAGGGGCAATTTCTGAGTGCATACCCAGGAGTAACCCCTGAGTTTCAGTGGTTGTGGCCCAAACACACAAAAAAATTAGCATTTCATTCTGCCTAAATATTAATTATAACAATATTCACTCTTTGCTTTTGCTATTCAGTAAAGTGATCAACCAATATTTATATTTAATTTTTCTTCTCCCCTTAAAAGATATTTTGAAAAAGTAGGTTGATTGTTATTGAAGTAGCATGGTTAGAATATAATTATGGCATTAATGAAAAGTCATAAAAACAAGATTAATGCAGTTTATCATCACGTGCTTGAGATCATCTACCAATGTTCTTATATTAAGTCTAATCTCCTTCTTCCCAGAACTGCTTGGATACCTGGGTGTTGTGATCCAATCCAAAGGGCTTATCAATACCAGATGCTGCTCCTCTTCTTGTGTTGTCATTCTAAATGTCACAGATGATAAGACCATCATGAAGGCATGGTTGTCCTTCTCCCTCTGCCTTATCTCACTTAACATGATACTCTCTGGTCTTATCTACATTACAGTGAATTTCTTGAAAAGTTTTTACTGTTATAAATAATGGGTTGCATATTGGTTTGCTGAATTCTTTGTATGTGAGTTTTAGAAAACCTCTCAAGCAGCTGCACTCAATGGGTATGCTGAGGAAATCAAAAACCTGAGCAACTATCTATCTTTCATTGCAAAGCTACTTTGTACATTGCAAAGCTACAGGATTTATCTAGAGAGTAGAAAGAGGGTCAGTGAAAAAGTAGAGTGGTAGATGGACTTGCCTCACTAATGACCAGGATTGATTCCTGAGTGCAAAGCCAGAAGTAACCTTGACCATCTCTGGATGTGGCACCTAAAGCAAACAAAACAAATCAAAATTCTCTCAATAAAGAGAGGGAAGGCGGGGCTGGAGAGATAGCACAGTGGTAAGGCGTTTGCCTTAGACGCAGAAGGACGGTGGTTCGAATCCCGGCATCCCATATGGTCCCCCAAGCCTGCCAGGAGTGATTTCTGAGTGTGGAGCCAGGAGTAGCCCCTGAGCGCTGCTGGGTGTGACCCAAAAAACAAAACAAAACAAAACAACAAAAAAAAAAAGAGAGGGAAGGCGTGAAGGAACAATGAAAGGCAGGAAAAAAGTAAGAAATAAAGGAAGCAAGGAAGTATGGAAGGAAAGGAAAGAAGTTAGGATGAATGCAAGGAAGGTAGGAAGATAAGAATGAAAAAAGGATGATATAAAGAATGAAGAAAAAGAAGGAAGGAAGGACAAAAGTAAGTAAGGAAAGAAGTAAGGAAGAAGGTAGAGAGCAAACATGAAGGAAGAATTATGGTGGAAAAGAAGGATTAATGGGAAGAAGCAGTGAAAGGAAGAAGTCAACTATAGAAAAGTTGAATGGCAGTTGATTTACAGTAGTTATTTATTTGGTATCAAAGTATTTACCTCATTGTATATTGCATAATAAACAGCCTGCTGAGATGTCTATAAAGTACAATGAGCACTGTGATCTAGAGTGCATATTTTGCAGTGGAATTGATAGGTCTAAATAGTCCTGTTTCCATTTTACTCTCTACTGACAAAGTGTGTTTGTGTTTATTGTGATTATTAGAACTACCTTTTCCCTAGCAGTGTGTATCACTTTCACCTTCTCATCTAGCTGATAGCTTCTCAGATTGTTGGTCATTTATGTTTCTGTGATCCGGTAGATTAAACACCATATATTCTTATAACTGTCTTGCATTTACTTCATTAATATTTTTATCCCCTCTGCTTCTTTCAGTTAATTTATCAGTTGACTATCCACTTCTGATCACTTACCAGTTATATCCTTTTTTCAAAAGTGCTTAATCATTTTGATTAATTAATATTTCCAGTTCTAGGACCCATTAGTGCTATAAAATATTTTACAAGTTCAGGAGGGTGTCCAACTTGAGCATTTTATGCATACTTTGTTAAAAGATGATCAGAGTAATTAGTTAACACATACCTCAGCTCACAAAATTAGCATATATTTGGTTGTAAAGATAATTAAGGTATATTCTTTTGATACTTTCCAGTTGTACCAGTAATTCTAGTCACTATACTATCTGAACTAAAGACCAGCAATTATGTTTTATAACAGGAAAATTGTATATCATTTTTATGATCCATAAATGTAGGTTTATTTCTGCTTATTTGTGTCAACTCATTAGTTTTCTGTGTATATTTTTTAAGGAAATTGACTATTAAATTTTTAAACTGTAAAAGAATATTTTAGACAGCAGATCAAATATACATTCATGAATATCTTAAGGATTAATTATAAATTATTTGAGTATTTCAGTGGTAAATGTGTTTTGTAAATTGGGACTACTTGTTAACTAACTTCTGAAATACAATTCGTTTCCTAATCTACAATAAGATCAATCCGTTAGCAAAAATTTAATTTTAAGATCACTTAAACTCTTGTAGTAAAATGGTTTTCTCTAAACCTTGAAAATGGAATTTCTGTTTCTTTGGGCTCTTTATGGTGTTAATTTTGATGCTTAGATGTTGGCATTTAGTTTCCTGTTCTCTTATCTTCTAAAATGCTTGATACTTGCTAGATCAACAGTCAAAACCAAGTGATTCATTCCACCTTAGATTGTTGCTTCATTGTTCAAGGTCTCCATTAAGAGAATGACCTTGCTCTTTGGGAATATTTTTGAGAAACGCCAACTGCACTTCTAGGAGTCAAAAGCACATTATTACAATAATGATTATATATTTTCTGATTCAGTGCAAAATAGTAACAGCAATCTCACTTTGCCATTATCAGGAATCACTTCAATTGGAAAATAAATGCTTACAATTGCAGACTCCTCATGATTTCTGAATCTCATTTGATAGAATAAAATGTGATTATTAGTGTTATCTGACAGCCCCTCTGAGAATTGACTAAGCAACCTGTTTTGTTTCTCATTATGATGTATTTATTAAATAAGCTTTATGTTAAGCTATCATATTTTGACTTCTCTAAATGTGAGCAACATAATCTGATAAATTAACACTAATTTGATTTTGGTCCGTTTGACTCTGTACCTTTTTATTATATTTGCATTTTACAACACATTCCTCCTGTCTTTTTTTCATGGTACAATAGACTATCAATTCAACAATCAGTTATATAAGATGTTTCAAAATCTAATATGTACTTGCATGACTATACATTTTATTGTATGTAAGAAACTACTGCAGATTTCTATTGAAAGCGTGAAGAAAAAAACAAAATCTTTTCTACCTAATACTCCATTTTTGGGGAGTAAAATAACTTTGAGAAAAAAGAATCAGTTATCTGAAAGAGCTAATGAACTCAGATCAATGTTAATGCTATTCTAAAAGTTTGTTCCATATCAGTCTCTGCCTTTTTATATCATAGGGATTTTCCTTTGAAACACAAGGATTGTGAGAACTTCTTGCAGATCACATTTGTAAAAATCACATATCACCCAGTAATTTCATAGTTGACAAGAGCAATATAAAGTTGGAATTTATTTCAATTATAATTTTCCCCACATGTTATTAAAGCTATTTTAACCTTTAGTAGCATACAATTATTAGAGAATAGATCATTTTTAATGATTCATTATGTATGAGGTTATTTGACAACGCAATTAGCTTTGTGATGAAATTTCTATTCTTTTGATCATCCTATGCCTATAATGAATGAGGAGATTTTTTAGATCTAATTTCCTGAAATTAGAAGATTAAAGATAGAAACAGATTCTCTTGTATTTAAATGAGACACAGAATGCCTTAATTGTATTCCTCCTTCAGATGTACACTGTAGACTTACAGAACATTCACTGCAGTGATAATGTTTTTCCTCATTATTCACTCAACAGAGCCATGAGTATTGTACTGTATATTTCCATTAACACCCCACATTTCAAGATGTCATTTGGACAGATCTGTAGATTAAAAATTAGATTTACCACATTCTCAGAAATGAGATTATTAGTGTATTGTTTGCAGCAGAGAAAAGTTTTCAAAGGAGCTAAGATGGATTTTCTGCAACATTGGGCAGAACATTACAATATGTCGTAGGATTTTATTTTGTTGTTACACACACAAACACACATATGTGTGTATTTTATTATTAATGGACTTTCGATCACCCCATATTCAATAAACTCATATTTTGTTCTCATTTCCAAGATTTTCATTGCATATTAGCTATTTATTGTGGCATTTTCTCATATAAAAAGGATTAAAAACATTTTTATGCTTCATGAAACTTAGATGGTCTTTTTAATACAAAAAAAGATACAAAAACGTTGGTGGGTAAAAATATGCAGTGAGTTCTAGGTTTATTGAGAATCATGAAAAAAATGAGAACATTGCAGAGACACATTGTGACTGAATTAAAATGCTACTTTCAAGTAATTTGCTGTTTTGGTCTCATCAGTCGGGGTTAAAATCTGTATTGGACTGACTCTTCAAATTGGCATGATCTTTGGAAACCATACATTAGACTAAGGATTTAGGGTTTTTGTTTTGTATTTGTTTTTTGTTTTGTTTTGTTTTGTGTTTGTCAGTTGACTGACTTTTGCCAAAGAAAGTGAAGTCTGTGAAGCATCTTTTACTGTTATTGATATCAACGTTATGTAAAAGTAAGCTTCTACAAACATGCTGAGAAAATTGCTAAAGAGGCTTGTCTTTGTTTCTCTGTGCTGAATGCATCATGTAAGGAGAGACTGTTTTTGCTGTTGGTATAGATTTATAGATTGGTATATTATAGAAGTAAACAATAAAACTCTTCTCATTAGTGTTTATTGAGATACAGAGGGAATTAGGATAGAGGCTAATCTCAAATTTATTCCTACTGGATTTTGAAAAAATTTGCACTTTGAAATGCTTGATCTTGCAAATGCTGGCATGGATATATTTGAGTCATGTTGGAAGTTACTTGGGACATATGCAGATGGCCTGAATTACCACCCCTTCCATAAGCTCTAACACATATGAAAACTGAACTGAGAATGGAGATTCACATCAATAGAGTTTCAGATTTTAAAAAATAGCAGAGGGAAATGGTATAAATATATATATGTATGTATATATATGTATATATGTATATATATATGTATATATGTATATATATATGACTTTAAAGAATAAATAATATAGCATCTGAACCAAAAATATGAGCTTTTCTAATCACGTATGTACTTGAGATAAAAATTATAAAACAGATGCAAAATTCTGTTATAGCAATTTAAATATATTGAACTATATCACGGCTGAAAGTTATAATAAAGTCATACATACATACATATACATGTAATACTTGTAGATATTTAATTTTCATGGTTAGCAATTCCTTAATGAATATTACTCTCAGATGTAGATATCACTCATGATTAATATAATTAAAATGATTAAATACAATAAAATATATCTCATTCCAATGGCAAACACAATAACCTATAGCAAAGCAATGTTGCCCAACTAAAACAAGAAAAATGTTAGCCAAAAGAGAATTGTCAAGTAGAAAATATAATAAATTAAAAATCCAAAAATGATTGAACATATAGCTTTTCTCTTTTTTTATTTTATTTTAGATTTTATTTTTGTGTGTTTTTTGACAGAAGTTTTGCTTAAACCTTTAATAAATACCAATATGTCAGTACTGAAATAATATAATTTCAAATTTACATTAAGCATATTTTGCTCTCCTAGTGATTTCTTGGGGACCAAGAGACATGCTCTATTGCTCAGCCACATTCCAAATCAATGAATGATTTTGGAAACTTTTCCGACTGCATGCACCAAAGTTTAATTAGTTGAGCTACTACAAATCTCCAGGCAGGCACTAGTTTTGATAAGTTGAAGAACAGGGTATGTGATCTTTGTAGATAATAGACTTTATGAATAAGTGCTATTAGCAAGTCTAGTTTAAGACTAGTTTATATTTTAGTAATCCAGTTTTGACTCTTAAATATGGAAACATAAGATTTCTTTTACTTTTCATTACAAACTTTAAAACAGGTCAGTGTTAGAAAGGGTAAAACATTTCCCTGAATGTGGCTGAATCTGTTCAAAAATCTGGAATCATTTCTGGTCCCCTAAGGTCTTTCATGAGTGATTCCTAGGCATAGCTCCAGACGTAAACTCTCAATATTACTAAGTGTGGTCCCCAAACCAACATAATACTATTAAGAGTAATAATAATAACCTATTTTTTAAAAATTATTCATATAAAATCATCAGTACAGTCATTAGTAAAATGTTATAGAATCAAGAAAAGTTCAAAAGCCTTAACATTGATGTGGTCCTTCATGTAAATAAACTGGCAAGTTATTTCCTCTTGACAATTCCAAAATAAGTATTAACACCTTTTGAAAAATGAAAGCAATAATTATGATAGTTAAAATATAGTGTATGGAAATATTCTTGAAAATATTTTGTGATAGATAGAAAATAGTAGCTATTCATAATATACTCATTATCCACTCACATATGACTCATGAAGCAGATAAATGGAAAATGTTTTGTCTGTGTGTTTTTGCTTTTATTTTGTTACAAATATTCATTGTATATCAGAAATAGAAAAGTATTGGGTGTCTTGCAAACAGGTGTTTTACAATGCAAGTAATGCCAAAACTCTTACAGATTAAATGCTATATGCTTTTATCACAAAGTCTTTAATCCCTGGCCATGCATATCTTCATTACCTAGAAAGTTCTCTGTTTCTGTGAAATATTTCTCTTTCAAAGCTTTAACCTTGAGAGCAGAGAGATGAATATCCATTTTAATCAAGATCACAGGCAATTGTAGAAACCACTGACCTATCGCTTTATGGGGGTGTTCAACATAGGCCAGACTATTCCATTAGGAAAGCTCTTAAAACCAAGGATTCTGAGTCGGATTCCCTGCTCCTGGATGAAATAGCAGAAATTCTGATGAAATATTGATATTGTGCCCTAGGCAATCTTCCTGGCCTTGTTTCTAGACATTCAATCAACAGCCTGGGTGATTTTTGAGGTTTCACTTTGAATATTGACATTGGTTTTACACTCACAATTTCTCCTTCACCTTTGTAACATGACTTATTAGCATCCTGCTTTGTTAGTGTGAGTGAGGATTTAGGAAATCAGACTTGTTCCAGTGGAAACCCACTAGAAGATTTCAATTAAAAAAAAAAAAGAATGAGGAAAGAATAACTAGGTCAAAATACAAAATTAGGGGCCCGGGAGATAGCATGGAGGTAAGGCGTTTGTCTTTCATGCAAAAAGTCATCGGTTAGAATCCCGGTGCCCCATATGGTCCCCCGAGCCTGCCAGGAGCAATTTCTGAGCATGGAGCCAGGAGTAACCCCTGAGCACTGCCGGGTGTGACCCAAAAACAAAAAACAAAACAAAAAAAATACAAAATTATAGCATTCTTTACCCTGACTTCTCATATAAAAAAGGGCTCAATTTTTTTAGATGGAAAAGTAAGTCCATAGGTTCAGAAAAAAGTTGGATAAAACTTGAAAGAGTAAGTGTAAAAATCAGAGAGCCCTATACCAGTAGTTTCTCCTGAAGGTGACTTTCCCCACCTCTTTGTCTTAGGAACAGACCTACTGCTTTAGACTAGAATCGGGCAAAGTGGAAGTAGAACAATCAGAAAATGGTCAGAGAATCGTAACTGGTTTCTCATAATCTGACTTCTGAGTGATACACATATGAATTAGGCTCTGAAGAGTCTTGGACTCTGAGCACTGTGTATTTGGGGTCAACTTCTCTCTGTGCAGCTGGCATATTTGACAGTTTGGGCATGGAAGACTTCCTCTGTGTGCATTCAGCAGGTAAGAAGGAAGAAAAGCAATGGATGTGGTTTTGAGGAAGAACCAATTCCAGGCAGTAGGGATTTGTTAATTTGCACATTGGCGAACTGCAAACATAGACATCAAAATGAAAATGAGTCCTGTGGATTTTTCCATCGAAGTGCAAATTAGGGAAGAGGGACTAGTTCTGTCATGTATGAGGGGAAAGCACCACCACTCAGCTCAGCAATGTGTTATTTGCTTGTTGCTGTATTTCTTCTGACATCAACTAAGGGACTTTCTCTTCCTATTTCCTGGATGTTTCTTTGGTAATGAAGATGAACTTACTGTAGAGGCTGGTTTGGCTCATTTGCTTTTATATTACTAACCAGAAATTGGAAAGGAGTCAAACTTTTAGAATAGTTGAGTTTTTTACTGGTATTTTGGGGGGACAGGAATGGCAGGCTGATATTGTAAGCTGATGGTGTTTTATGTTGTAACAGTAGAGATGATTCTTGAGATTTTTTACCACTTCTATAAAAGACTTCAATTATGTACTTGATGCATTGTTTAAAATGAGATAGCTATACAACCAAGGAATTTGATAACAACTTCCTGTTCTTCTAGTTGAAGAGTGAAAAAGGTATGAGAAAAATATTTGTTGTTGTTACACATATTGCTTCTGATAAGGAAGACTGGACATATTATTGTTTGTTTTAAAAAGATACATTTAATTGTGTAATGAATATTTCCTAGTGCCTGTTACAGAAAGTCCATTCAGACATTGGGGGGGTGGGGTGGGGACAATGAGCACAAGTGTCATATTCTGTCTGAAGATAGGGTTGTTCAACTCTTAATTGCAAATTAAGCAATTATAATTACTATAAGTGGAATAAAAGAGGTACAGAGCGATGTATAAGAGAATGTAACAGTCAAAAGCAGCATCCTTCAGGGCTTTTGAACCAATCACTAAATGATCCACAGGAATTATTGGAGCGCAATTGAGAAGGCAAGAGAGATGGGCCCTCCAGGGAGAGCTGCCAGCTTGGTTAAAGCCTGAGGCCTAACTGGAATCAGGTTAAAGAACTGAAAGAAAGTATGAGAAAGCACAACATTGACTAAAATGGCCCAGGGGATATGATGGGGCTATGAGTACCATGTAAAGGAATTCAGTCCTTTTTATTGTATGTAGAAAAACCATTGACAAGACTAGAGTGACAGTATAGTACGTGTGTATTACTATGTTTATTAGATTCATTAATTTAATTCTCAAGTATCTATTTTTAGTGTTTGTATCACCATTTTCTTTCTGATTATATATTTCTAAACTGTAAGGGGTCATTTGATTTTCTTCTGTTTCTGTTATATGATTCTTCATATACCCTATTTTTATGTTCATACTATACAGTGATATTTTCAAGTATTCAAATAATTAAACTGTGGAAGTAATATACATATTTATATATTTACTTGCATATAGTGAGCACATAATACATAGTTCTTAATTTAGTATTTATTGTGTGAAACTTGACATTTTGGTGGCTGGAGCGAGAGTACAGAAAATAGGGCACCTCCTTTGCATGAGTTCAATGTAGTTCTTTTCCTGGCACCTCATATGGTCCCCTGAGCCTGCCAGGAGTTATTCCTATGTACAGAACCTGAAAGCCCCTGAACACTGCTAGTGTGGCCTAAGCTCACCCAAAATGCACATTATCAAATAGTTATCTATGTAGAAAAATTTCAAGAGCTGGAGCTGGAATGATAGCATTGTTGTCAGGTTCCATATCGGGCAACCGATATAACCTGCCAAAGGCCACCAGGAAGGATTTCTAAGCAAAAGGCTAAAAGTAATCCCTGAGTGCCACCGGGTGTGTCCTAAAAGAAAAACAGAAAAAAAAATTTCAAAAGCTTTGATGAACCTAGTTTTAAAACCTCTTAGCTGAAAATAAATCTGCCCTCTTACCTAAAGACTGAGAAACAGATTTACTACAAATATAGAAGTAGGAAGTAACATCCCTTTGCTAAAAGGTATAGAAAGTAACTCTTATTAGTCAAGGTAATTGGAATTTATCAGAGGTAATTTATAATAGTAAAATCTTTTAAATATTAATATTTTATTACATTCACCCTACAGTGAGTCCTTGAACACATGCAGTGTTTTCAAAATATATAACTCATATGTTTTAGTTAATACATATAAAATATTAGCTTCTGAAATAGCAGCTATTATATGTCTCAACACAGCTTGTCTGTACTCTATATTTTTGCCTATTCAAAATATCTGAGAATTAAAAGTAAAAAATATTGATATAAATTTCCACATTTTTGGCAAGACATTTTTTAACTATATTTATCTTATATATTAAAACAATCAACTAATAAGTATCAAAGAGGTTGGATGATTCGACTTCATCCTTCTCCTTGAAAAAAATTATACAGACCCTGAAGGTTACATCAACACCTGGTAGAACCATAAGGTTGCTTATAACTGTGATTTATGATTCAGTACCTGTCGATAACTTTCAAACTGACTACAAAGAAAGATGAAAAAAAAAGTTTTGTATTTACATATCACTCAGCCAAGTGAAAAGAAAACTATTCTTATAAACCCCCCAAAGAGAGTTTTTCCCATTTTTCATATTTGAAGTGTATGGAGTCAGTGAATTCACAAGTAAACACAGAAACACACAGCTTGTTCTTTTGAGAGACTCATCTTGGGGTTTAGTCTACCAAATCATACTACATATGCAAATATTGCTTGAATGCAACTTAGCTGCATGCTAAGCAGTACAAAATCTCCAGGGTCAGAGATTTGAGAATGTTTGCAGCCTGAGAATCAGAGAGGCAAATGTTTGATATACAGATGTGTGTGCTCAAGTAGGTCATGGTTAGATGGATTCATCTATTTTCTTCAAGCCATCATTTAAAATTATTTGCCAAGGCGTTTGGGGGGGTGGATCTGTGCGATTTTCGGTTTCAGTTCTACAATGAATTTGAAATCGTTGTTTCAGAGTCAATATTAGCCCTAGATAGAGTATATGTTTATTCTGTGGATGTAAAAGTTTTACAGAAATCTCTAGGAACACTGCAATATATCTTAAACTGAAAATAAGTTTTTGCTCACTAAATATATATTCTTCCGGTCTGTGTCGAGTCTTTTGCTTCTTGTTATATTTTTAGGAATTGTGCCATTTTTTTATTTCACAATTAAGAACAGCTTAATTGCATGAAGTTGATAAAATGTGTTCTTGAATTATTGAGAATCTGTTCTGACTGGTGATTACATTTTTAGTCAAAAGGTTTTCTATTTGTGAAAAAATTGATGACTAGACAACTCAGTTAGGTCTATGTTTTAAAAATTAATATTTATATGGCCTATAAATTAATAGTAAATATGAGTCTCTTATAATATTTACTAAAATATCACAATTTTCACATTATCATTGATTATTTTACTTTTCCATCCACTAAATATTTATTGATAATATCATACAATTTCGCATTATAATGGTACAGACAGATTTAGACCTTTTCTTGGAAAAAATGCAGTATAGAAACTTAAAATGAGTGTTTTCCAAGACAAACAACCACAAAAAAGAGATAAATTACTAGCTAAAGGCACATTATATCAATGTTTTCATTTTATAAAGGACTCTATAGGAAATAATTAAGTAATGGAGATATCTCTTCATTTAATTTTCAATTATAATCCTATTTTCTAAGCCACAAGGCATTTCCCTAGGAGCTTATACTTGTGAGATAACTCTGAAAATTTGCAAATTCTACTACGTTGAACTGAAAAAAAAAAGGAAAGGAAAAATATATTAATTGGAGTCTTATGTAGCCCTGGTTAATCAGTATGTTTGTATGTGTAGTACAAATATATTCAGAATTGGATGATAAAATACCACAAAATATTCTTAATTAAAATGTTTTAATTTAATCTTAATTTATTAAAGTAATGAACAAAATAAACTATGGAATAATCTCATTCTGCAAAGGTATTTGATTACTTTTAACATTTATGTAGTTTATATTTAGTTATATTTAGTTTATATTTAGAATTAATTTTACCTAGTGTGGAAATTTGAAAATAAAATATGTTCTTAAAATATAATTTTATTATTTTTATTTTTGAACCACACCCGGTGATGCTCAGATGTTTTTCCTGGCTTTGCACTCAGAAAGCACTCTTGGCTCAAGGACCATATAGGACATCATATATCAAACCCAGGTCTGTCCTGGTTCAGCTGTGTGCAAGACAAATGCAAGACAAATGTCAGAGTGCCATTCACTCTGACCCCTAAAAATAAAATTTTAAGAATAAAATAAAATAAATAATTAAAACTTATTTACAAAAATCAGGATCTCTAATTCCAGGGATCCAACTTTGATAGCTGAGACTGAGCAGAAATTCTAGAACCATAATAAAGACTCTATCTTAGACTTCGGCTAAGGATCTGAGCATAAACCAAGACAACTTATTACAGAAGACTGATTACAATAACAATGATGGAACAGAACTTTAGAACTATAAAGAAAGACTCTATCCTAGACTTTGTCCTATGACCTGTGCAAATACCAAGATCTCTAGTTACAGAGGCCTAATTTTTTTTTTTTGTTTGTTTTTTGGTTGCACCCAGCAGTGCTCAGGGGTTACTCTTGGCTCTATGCTCAGAAATTGCCCCTGTCAGGTACAGGAGACCATATGGGATGTTGGGATTCGAACCACCATCCTTCTGCAAGAAAGGCAAATGTGTTGCCTCCATGCTATCTCTCTGGCCCCCAGAGGCCTGATTTTATCATCCACAACTGAGTGGAAAGTTTGCTGGAAATATCAAAAGACTGTGGACTGTGGTAATGAGCATGTATGGAGCCAGTAGTGGTTCCCTTGGCAGTATGATTCAAGGATGGAGAAACCCTGAATCTCTTAGGCTAAAGGAATTCCCTTTCTTATTTCCCCTATACTTAGTGTGCCTATTTAAGAAAAAAGGTGGGAACACAAAATCTTGATACATCAACACTCCTCTAAAACACTCATTGTTTTCAGTTCTATAAATATTTTTTCTTTTGTTCTTTTTTCTCCATTTTTTCTTTCTTTTCTTTCTTGTGGTTATTATTTGGTGATTTGTTGTTGTTGCTGGTGCTTTTCAGTTTTTTGGTAATCACTGTCTTACGTTTTTTTTTTTTTTTTACTGTTGTTTGTTGGTTTTTTATGGTTTTTTTTTCTTTTTTTTTTTCTTTTTTTGTGTTCTCAGAGCAGAACCACACAATTTGAATCATCTTGTTCTGTCTCATGAATTGAGGGGGCGGGAAATAAAAATGAATGGTACCAGGACCAAACAGTGATATGAACATTGAATGGTAATAAAAATGATCAGACTGAAACACCAAACTCAAAGTCAACAACAACAGAATTGATACCCCATCTACAAAAAGCTAAACATGGATAGAAACAGTTATACTAGCACTCTGAGAGTCAAAGGAGGGAGATATAGGACACATGCTGGGAAAAGGGATGGAGGGAGGACAACCCTGGTGATGGGAATGGCCCTGATTCATTGTATCTATGTACCTCATATATTATTGTGAAAGATTTGTTATTCACTTTTGGTCACAATAAAAATTATTAAAAACAAACAAACAAAAATTTATTTTGTAATTTTTCTCCCAATACCTTATATGTTTGAGTATTTTTTCTGGCTCCATACTCAGAGATATTCCTGGAAGATTCAGGGGACCATATGGGAAACCATATGCTAGAAACCATATGCTAGAAACCTTATTGACTGTGAGAAAGGCAAGTGCCCTACTCATTATACTATCTTTCCAGTCCAACAAAACTAGATTACTTTTAAATGTCCAAGAATTCTCATCATTATCTAACAAATGAATATATGTTAATAAGATTTTACCATAGTGTATTGACTCAGTTTTTATTAGTTATAATTGTTTTGTTTTTCCAAGTTAGCAAATATATGTAAAAGAAAATATTATAGGATGGAATAAGCCATGCCCAATATTGTTTAAGGACTATCTCTGTCTCTGTGCTCAAGGAACCATATGTGATGCCAGGGAATCCCTCAAAAGTCAGCCAAGTGTCAGTGAGTCTCCCATATCCTATGCGATTTGGCACCTAAAAAGTTTTTAAGGTGTATTTTGACTTTAGTTATAGGCTCATAAAAATAGAAAATAATGCCATTTTCTCTCTGTGTAGATTTGTTTTGTCATTTATAGAGAAGGTATTAATTAGAATCATTAGAGCACCTGTAACAAGTGCTCATTCATGCTGTGAGAAAATGTGTAAAGTGAGAGATGTCCAAAGACAATTCATATGGACTTTATTATTATATCAGATTATGTTTGATTCTATATCTCAAAAGGTTTTATGAAATTGATTTTATTAGAACATAATTTACATCTATTAAAGTTCACCTTTTCTGGCTAGTGTAATGTAACAGTAACTATATAATGGAATGCAATGTAAAGCAAAGATAGGGCCACTACAGCTATGTGACCCCAAAAGGTGTCAAGTGACCATCCTCCTCAATCTTGACTTTCCCTAAAATTTCAATTCTATTCACTTTCTCAATAATGTCCTTTCTCAAAATTGCATGGTTAAAATAACCATATTAAAAATTTAATAGAAGTTGACTTTTAGACAAAATGTTTATTTTTATTTTTATAAATATTTTTATATTTTCATAAATATAAATTTATTTATAAATAACATTTTATTATTGCTTTCATTTATGGATTTTCTTCCATATGTATTTGTTCAAATTTTATTTACTGGAGAAAAGCCTATACACACCTATACACCTTGACTGTTTATTGATAGTTATATTGCAAAAATTGAATAAAATTTTTTGTGTCTTAGAAAAATAGAATTTCACCTTCAAGTGATTTTTTTCTCTAATTTGTTGGAAAATTTCCTTTATGAGATCTTTATTTTGTATTTTTCATTTTTACAGTAATCTCTGTCATCTGTTCTGTTTTGTTTTGTTCTATTTTTCCATTTTGACTATATATTATTAATTCAGTCAAGACTCAGTCTGATTGACTTCATGATAAAAATGTTCTGAAATCTTAACTGTCTCTGGATATATATCTTTGGACATTGCCAATCCTGGAGCCCAAATACTCAATGTCAATGTCATGCATTTGCAAAACTGGTAAAAAAAGATTTGCTAATTCTGGATTTATATTTGTCAACACTTATTTTGTTTGGGAGGAGGTATTATTTGGGCCACACCTACTGTGCTCAGGACTTATTCCCAGTTCTGTGCTCAGAAATTATTTCAGGCAGTAATCGGGGAGCTATAATAGAGTTTGCCCAAGGCATGATCTTAACCCCTGAACTACCTCCCTAACCTTGGCCACTTTTAAAAAAGCATACACCATAAAATGTTCGCAGCTCTCTGTTGTCATTGTTCCCAATACTTTAATATTTCTTTACATACTCAAAAGATATGCCAAGTTTAAGTGACCATACAAAGATGGAATAAATCAAACACCAATACTCAACACCAGCATGATAATACAAAATCAATCTCGTAAATGAGCACAGTAACTTTTTCACTTGGGTATTGCTTTGGTTCTGTGACTTTATTACTGGAGAAGATTTATTTTTATAAACAAGAAAAATCTTGAATATTTCGGTACATGTGAACTATTTTTTTCTTTCACATTTTGATGTTGATAATACTATGACCAGGGAGTCATAGACATTTGGCAGTGGTATCAACAGTGTGTGGTGCTGCTTGCTGGAGGGTTCCTATTTAGTTATATTGCAAGAGATCCTAAATAGCAGGGAGGGCTTTTTTGATTTGTTGGAGTCTTGTACTGGTACCTGGGATTAAATTTATGGCATCATATCTTCTGGAAATGTGTTTTTACTATGAGCTCTCGGAAGACCCAGGATGATTTGATTTCAGCACTGCTCCTTGTCCCTCTTTTTTATTACTCACTCTTGTGATCCCTGGTTAAGAGATCAACTCACATATAGACTTCTTACATAGTTTATATTATGATTTATCAGCTAAATTCCTATCATTTCCATTGTAAAACCATTCAAACAGCTGTGACAAAAATATTGGAGTTGGTGTTGAAATACTTCTCAATCCCTTAAATTCTCTAATAACCTACAAATGGGAGTATTTTAAAGGGCATATGATTTAAGTTGCTTGAAGATACTTTCTTGGAAACCAATTGAGCATTGCTCACTAATTGAGCAATGTCATAAGTGCAGTGCTTTAGGACTGAAAGAGACCTCATGGCATTGCAACTTAGTAGCCATTATGCAACAGAATAAGTCAACTGGAACATAAACAATTCAGTGACTACACAAGATAAATAATTATAAATATTAGAATAGAATTAAAGGTATTTTATTTTGATGTGTCTTAGAAGACATTTGCATTTTTTACTGAAAGACCAGGTATGAATATATATAAATAAAGGAATTAGAAACTGAGTCCTGATAAGAGAAAAGTCTTAGTTTGATTAAAATAAAACCATACAAAGGCATAAACATCACCACTACTTTAACTTTGATATATCAATAGTAAAAAAAAGTAAATTGGAAAAGATACCAAATTACTCAGTGATTTGGGTAAAAGCAGTAGGTTATGACCCTTTGGAATGTGAAGGAAAGGTCATATGTTCGCTGTAATAAAGTGATTAGATCTGACTGTAGAAACAATAAGAAATTAGTAAAGAGTTGGATGGGGCCCGGGAGATAGCATGGAGGTAAGGCGTTTGCCTTTCATGCAGAAGGTCATCGATTTGAATCCCAGTGCCCCATATGGTCCCCCGTGCCTGCCAGGAGCAATTTCTGAGCATGGAGCCAGGAGTGACCCCTGAGCACTGCTGGGTGTGACCCCAAAAAAAAAAAACAAAAAAAAAAGAGTTGGAAGCGTAGATGGGTTGAATATTTTAATTTACATTTCTATTATGCTAGTACATGTTAGGTCTGAGAAAAATGTGAGATCATGTGTCTTTAAAATGGAATGGGTAGAGATAGTAGAACATTCAAGAACTCAAACCCTTTTATGCCAGTAAAACCAAGAGAGCTTATTTAAATGGACTTGGTATAACTGGGCTTGACCATTTTAACCATTTAAAGTTTATACTGAAACTAAACTTCCTAAATTTTAGATAGAATAATTGATATCACACATGTTAGTTTCTTTGAGTGAAACGTTGGTCTGATCCTCCAGGGAAACTTGAAACCATTGCCAGATTTTATTATCTGATGTGCAAAAAAGTCCTAATTCCAGGTGACTACATTTATGTCCAAATCAAGTAGTATTTATGGAAAAAAATCAATAAAAACTGGTATACTTGTATTTTTGTCAGCATTTTGGTCATGCTCAAGGCTCACTCCTGGCTATGTGTTTAGGGATCACTTCTGAGTGGATTCTAGAGTCCTTATGTGCTACTCATTATTATACCATGGTAGGCAGAGAGTATGGCCAAAGCCCTGTTCTCTGTACTATTAGTCCTACACTTGTATTGAGTATTTTTATTGTGACTTCTGCTCTGTTAATAAAATGTAGATGCATAGCCATATTTAGATTTTGCTAATTTACAATGTCATTCTATTTCTGAATAAATGTTGGTATTTATTTTAATAGTCTGATGAGATTATGGAAGTATAGTTATACCAATAAACTTCTATTTTCCATGTACTTTGATGGTATGGAGTTGAAGATGTAACATTATAATAATCTGACATTTTAGCCAACCCTTTTTATACCTTTCCATACATAAAATTACTGGTCACTAATATCACTTTTCAATCTGTTTTGTCTGAAATGAAAATCTGTTACTTTATTCTAAATAAATTGTATGTAACTGTGTGATTTAGTTTCCATTTTCTTGTGAAACAGAAAAAACTGTGTACTTAAACTAAGTTTCAAAATATGGCCAATAACATCAGAGAATTGATTTCAAACTTCACAGTGTTTCAAGTTTAGTTTTATGGTGAAACTTTTTGATATGACTTTGGATTTAGATTTGGGACAATAATATTTTTGTAATTAATACACAGAGCAATCCAGTGTCTATAATTTTTATGAATGAAGAGACCTGTTACAATATTATATCACTCTAATTGCTTTAACTGATTCAGAATGGAACCTAGGTCTAGAGGTTTTTGATTTCTAAGAAGGTTGGAGTTGAGACTCAAGATTTCACAACTACTATGACCTGGGGACAATGTTCCTTGCTCTAGCCTAAGGGATGTTGAAATTAAACAAAAGCAACTTGCAGTGAAACTATACAGTAAAAGACAATGTAGTGGAAATGCCTATTTTGGTCTTCCAGGTTTCAAGCTAACAATCCAACCTTGT
>PVKC010000698.1:0-60000 GCA_004027635.1 Crocidura indochinensis
CATCTTTGCATTATTTGGATCATTGTCCTCCTGCCCCCCACCTGCTAATTTCACAACATTAGCTGCACAGCTAAATTTTTTTCTCATTTCACTTTAAAAGAATAAAATACATAACCAAAACTTAATTCCTAGCTGAAAAGGTTGTAGTTAACTCACTTTATTTTAAAATAAGGTTTGGGATTCTTTATTCACCCATAACCACCACACCTTCATAATATCTGTGTTTCCAAAGCATAGGCATGTTTTTTTAATGACCAATCTACGTGCTGTTACATGGCTAATCAAAACCCGGTGCTTATGTATGGGAGCATTGGGGGGTGTGGGGGCAGAGGGGGGTGTCCCTTGCCTTCCTATTCCATCTGAAACAACTTGACTTCCACAGCTCCCTGGCCACGCACCTGCTTTGCATGCCAATTAGAGTGAGGGCAAGACAATCTTCTTTTTTCTTCCTACATGTGTTTTCCTGACCATGCCCATCACAAACGTGTGTAGGACTGTCTGTTGTAAACTAACCCAGCCTTTGTTAAAAAATGATTGCATATACTTGTATTGGGACCATTTCTGTGTTTTAATGCTGGGCTGTTTTCTCTGCCTCTCCTTGTCAAGTTCTTGCCATGCATGAAAATGTTCTCAAGTGTCCTACTCCAGGCTGCACAGGGCGAGGGCATGTAAATAGCAACAGGAACTCGCACCGAAGGTAAGCACAGCGCCCTGCATTGTCTGCTGCAGGGAAGTCAGTTCCCAGGCAGCCTGACCCTCAGCCTCTGGGAGTGCCTGTATATGACTCCTTCCTACCTCAGCAGGCAGGCAGGCAGGCAGGCGAGGCTTTTAGGTTGCAGAGAGGCTGCCATCATAGTGCATGAATTTGCAAACTCTTGGAGTCCCTTCCATAGGTTGGATTTTCTTAGTTCTCCCACTCACTTTGTAATGGTGATTAGCAGTCCCTGAAAAGGGGACATTCCTTGAGATAATACTTAAGTTATAGACCATAACTATTTGCAATGACTAGAGGGAGTTTTTGTTATCTTTGGGGTGATGAAAGGACTATCCTATAGACATTATGCTGGGATACAAAATGGAATACTTAGATTTTCAGATACTATTGGTTGCACCCTCCATGTTTTAGGAGCCCTGGGTTTGGGGTACAAACATTATTAAAGTATTTGTAGAATCCAAACATGCTGGTTAGAGAATGCATGGCCTGATAGTAAATAGACTATTTCTCTATGGCTGTCATGAAGCATGCTCAGAATTATACTTTGTTCTTGACAATTCTCTTTTCTTATCCTATTCCAACTTTTACTAAGTAGCTCACATAATCCAGTTCATGTCAGAGATTTTTTTCCACAAGTCAGAAAGTTATTCCATTAGCATTTATCTTAGAGCCAATAGTTTCAGGGGTTACTAGTTCATACAAAACTATCTCAATGGAGGAAACTGTTACAAGTTTCATTTTCATATTTGCGTGCTTACCTGGTACATTTATGTGAAATGCCTTCAGAGATTTTCCTGGGCTATATCTGCTGAAGAGAGAATGACAGCAGATTGATAAGAATCATGCTCAACACTTTGACACCATCAGCTCCTTTATCAAACCTTCTCAGTTGTGTCTTTTTGGGATTTACATGCACATGTGAAAGCATTTGTACTATGTGCAGATGTAGTCAAGATGCACAACTAGTAGAAGACAAGACCACATGAAGAATGGGCTTGAACCTCAAGGAGCCCATCTGTTTTCTTGTTCATAAATATTTTGTTCCAAACACCATTTTATGACCAGTTTTAAGCTTAGAGATTACTCCACTTCCTCCTACTCACTGCTGTTTCTGTTCTTCAGAAGAAACAGACCCATCACTGGGAGGAGACACCAACCCCTGTGGTCAGCAGTGCACCAGTATAGGGCTCCATCTCCTGGCTTTCCTTAAGAGCTGCTGTTCTGAAGCTGAGAAACTCATTCTGCCCAGAAAAGGCCAATTCAGTGTTTAGAGAATTAAATATCCCAGGACAGGTGGATGGATTTAATTTAGCTATCTCGTGTTCTCTGAAAGACTCTGTATTATCTTGCTGTCATTAGGAAGAGTCTTGTAGACTTTATCTGTATTGTCATCCACATGTTCCACTGTTCAAAGGTCTCAAAGTACCAAGAGGTGCATAGTAGAAAGACAATTATTTCTCTTACCTCTCCAAGTCTATTGCATAAGGAACATCATATCCTGAGCATGTTTGGAAACCTCCCCACCACCTGCTTCAGAAGGGTTCTGATGAGAATTAGGAAGAGGATGATGAGGTCTCAAGGAGAAAGAGTGATTGGGTCAGGGTACTGTGAAATCCTTGAGGGGAGACAATTAAATCCCTTTCTGTAATTGCAGCCTCTCTGGATGCCCTATTGCTGCAGCAGAGAAATTGGCAAAAGCCCAAGAAAAACACCAGAGCTGTGATGTGTCCAAGTCCCACCAGGCCTCTGACCGAGTGCTAAGGTACCTATGTGGAGCGGGTCGTTTTATGAGATCCATCTTTAGCCATTCCCCAACACGCCCAGGGACCAGAACGCTGCATGACATGGATTTTTTTTTATTAGAAACAGGGAGGGAAGTGGCAGGTGGTTCAGTGAAGTGATGGCTGTGCCAGGAGCTAAGACCAGCCCTCCCTTTGCTCCACAGCGGGGACTGCAAGAGTGGGTGTCTTTGTTAAACCATTGTGAGTTTCTAAATGGGAGAAGTGGAAAAAACCATGTCTGGTTTTCTTTCTGGCCCTGTATTTCGCGATTCTATATTAGATGAAAAAAAAAGGAAGCTTTAAAAATTAATGAGATGCCCAAAGTAATTTTATCTTAACCTGCAGGATGGTGTTAATGTTTTTGAAAATGTCAAAGTGATGGGAACGCCACCTGGCACGTACATGGAAGCTTTCTGTGTGAACAGCCTTCAAAGCCACCTTCTCCTTTTATCCTCAGACACCCCTGGGAAGAGGCGGGAGGTGTTGTTCCCCCATCTGACAAGCGGGAAACCACAGTGAGAGAGGTTAAATGACTTATCTGAACACTTAATCACTGAATGTTAAAATGAGAGCGACCTCAAAGATATCTGGTTCAACCCACTGTTTTTTTAACTTTAGAAAAGAATGATTATTGGGAGAGGAAGTAGAGGGAGCAATCTGCACCCCATAACCCTTAGATCAACTTTCATTTGTGCATGTTCCCTTCAAACATGCGTCCATGTGAAAACTGTTACAGCCACCCTGGAGCTTCCCTTCTTCAGTATGCTATCAGAGACGTGATTCTATGTCCACATCTGTATTAGAACTTTAGTTGTCATCTCAGTGTTGTACACATTCTGCTATGTGCCACACCACCAGTGCTGAAACCTGGTCTGACTCAGAACTGAAATGGATATCAACATGCAAAGAAAAAAGGAATAAACAGACACACACATATTTTATTTATGTTCAACTATCTCTAAGAGAAATCATCTGGAAACAATCTCTAGACAAATGGTATTAACACTTTTGAATTTTCCTACAAATTATTTTCATAGATTTTGAAAGAATTTATCCCATTCATTAAACTATTTTGTGTCCCTTCATATAAAAGCTAAAATCTTGGTGCCAGAGTGATCTAGCACAGCGGTAGAGCATTTGTCTTGCACTCTGCCAACCCGGGATGGACCTGGGTTCTGTTCCCGCTATTCCATAATATTCCATGAGCCTTCGAGGAACAATTTCTGAGTGCAGAGCCAGGTGTAGCCCCTGAGCACCTTTGGGAGTGGCTAAAAAATAAACAAACCAAAACAAAAGTAAAAATATTTTATATAAAATGAGAAATAATAAAATAAAATCTATCTATGATTCTTATCAGCAAACAATGGTAACTCCATAAATGTTGTATATTTACTTCTATATGATCTATGAGTGGATGCTACCAGCCTCCAAAAGTGTGCCTATAATGCATTTACTTTTTTAGAATAAAAGCCTGATTTTTAAGTAAATTATAGGACCTCTCCAGTCCAGTGTCAGTTATTTCCAACATGGGAATACTCCAGCCCTCAAATATGAATATTTGAGAAAGAACTGTTATGAACCACAGGAATTTGTTTTAAGTAGAGAGAAATTGAGGCTGAGGACTTTGGTTGATTGCCTGCCTTGACCCTGGAAATCTAGAAAGAAGCTCATGACCACCCCTGTTTTGATATATCTCCAGATGGCTCTGCTTCCCACACGGTTTCCTGTGGCAACCATTCCCATGAGAATATCTGTTGGCAGCCAGAGATTGATATTTCCCTAACTGAAATATTACCTTAATCATCCATTCTGAAATGGGGTCTAAAACAACAACCTAGGTTCTCTTTCTTTCAGATCTATGCAAAAGAAAACCATGTCAAATGAGTACAGAATATAGACCAGTATCTGTGTGCCTATCGTTCTCTTTCAATGCCCTCAATGGTGTGAGACAATGGGCTAAAGCAGGAAAGGGCACTGGATGGCACCCCAGCAAGGGACTTTTGACTTTCTGGAGGCTGTGAACTCTTGCTGATGCTCCAGGATTTCTCAAGGCTCTGCTCAGGGCTGGAAGTTGAAAGGGTATAGAGAGTCATGACTCCTGAGTTTACCTGTGTTCCCAAATCTATCTCCAAGCAAAAATGCCCTTTCAATGGGGCTAAAGCTGAAGGGGGATTACAGGAGAATAAGCACATTACTCTACCATTTTCAAACTAGCTGAGATTTCCCTGGAGGAACCACAGACTACAATACGTGCTTCTAGTTCTATTCAAATTCTTATATTTCCTATGATACCATGTCTCCTGGACCTTTATTAGGACATCTTTTTGGTCGTCAGGTATTAGCCATTGGTATTTCCACCAGTGCCTCTACTTTAGCCCCACCTTTTTCTAAGCAGGTACTAATCTTTTGAAGGGTTTAGGGTTTATGTTTCTCTGTGGCCAAGCTTTTGTCCCTCCTTACTAGGCAAGTGAATGAGTCTTCAGTCTGGTCCCAGTTCTTTCCCAAATGTGCTCCGACATTTTTGTTGTTCTTCTCACCCTTTGATTTTTTTAGTTTCTTTTCCTGGAAGACTTTCTCAGCCTTGGGCTTCATCTTAACAATTCTGTCTGCAATACCTGCTTCAAACATCACCTCCTCCATTAAAACCAAACTAAATCTCAGAGTTTGACATGACCTCTCCATCCTTCAAATTCTCTAAGTACATAGAATTTCAGTTTACTATCCCATTCTGCCTGAGCTCTGAAGGCAAAGCGCAGAGTGTTATTCATTCATGTATCCACTCCTCCAATAAGCCTGGTATAAAACCTCAAATATTAAATGCTGAAAGAGTTAGCTTGTCATTTTGTTGATCTGACAAGAATTTACTCCTTAAATAAAATAGAATTAATAAAAATTAAGATTAACTGGTTGGTAATCTATCAAATTAACTATTTTTAAAGGACATAAAGAAAGATTCTGCACAACATTTTTGTAACTGTAAAATGGTTTATAAGTTTAAAAATCTGTGAAACTGATGAGTAGATGGAAATGCACAATAGAATATAAAGTAGTAAATAATAATTGAGTGCTCCTCAACTTAACAACTCTTTCTAAATTTTCTAAAACAAAATTGCGTGCTGCTAAAAATTAAAATGCTAAGAATTTATCCTGATATGTATTAAAACCTGTTATTTTGTGTTTCTATATAGTATCCAGATAGATAATTTTTTATCCAGTTTCTTCTCTGTCTATGTTCCTGGGAATGTTTCTTTTATTTCCCATAAACTTTTTTAGAGGAAATTTCTTATTCACTTGTATGTTTTACTTGTAAACCATAGTCCTTATAGTCATTCCAAAAGCAAATTCATGGCAGTGAGATTCTTTCCATCCTCATAGCTCATATCTTCATTAAACTCTTTTAAAGGAAAGTTCAAAAATTATTTGCTTCATATACTAATGCATCAAAATATTTGTACTTTTAAAATTTTGTTTTTTTATTGCCATTTAGGCAGAAAACTCATTTGTCACTTTATGATAAAACACACTCCATATTTTCTCAATAAAATAGAATTATGGCACCAGTGAGAGGTGCCGGCTCCTTAAGACAGTTAAATGCTTTGCACTAACTTTCAAGGAACCATATCCTCTCCACAGCTACAAGGAAGCAAGCTGTCGATTGTTTCTTGTTTGCTTACAGGCCAATGTGCTTTGTAAAGCAGCTCGAGATCCCTCACTACGGCTACAGAAACAACGTCCCTACGACCACGCCTCGCTCCAACCTGGCCAAAGAGCTTGAGAAATATTCCAAGACTTCGTTTGAATACAACAGTTACGACAGCCATACTTACGGCAAGCGGGCCATAGCTCCCAAGGTGCAAACCAGGGATATATCCCCCAAAGGATATGATGGTAGGAGGTGCACACTCTTATACATGAGAGAACACGTTTGCCGTGAATGATGTTGTTGTTGTGTATATTGTTTCCTGCAAATGGGTTGAGTTTTGATAGTCACTGGAGGGGGACTGAGGAACAGTATATATGTGTGGGCTTTTCAAAGCCCCAAGATCATACAAGTATTGGTGAATAGGAACCACTGGCGATTTGAAGGAGACCTGGAGGCGCCTTCCCTCAGTGATTCCAGAGCCACTGGCTCCTCAGCTTCATGCTGCTGTTCCTACAGTTTCCTCATCTCCACACAGGTTTCACAGTTGTACATCAAAAGAGCAGGATTACTACTGGCAGAACTCCAGGGTTCTTGGCTCTGTAGGGGGCTCTGATTTCTCTGTGGTTTATGCTTTGTATGCACCTTAGATTCATCTGGGGGATATTTAAAAAGTGCTAATACCCTAGCTGCAATCCAGATAAATTCAGTCCCTCAGTGTCATAGTACTTTTTAAAGTGACCAGTGATTCTAACGTGCAACTTCAGAGCAACGCTTTGGGTGTTACCAGCCTCTTTCCACTAGGCCAGAGTGCTGGGTCTGATATCATGGGAGTGGGTCATTGGAGTCCTGCCTGTCACATGTGACCATGTGATGGGCTTCACTCTTTATTAAGGTATACACCAGCAAAGCAGAATGGGTACAAACTGAAACTGTGGGCCTCCAAGAAATGCATAGTATATTTTCATTGTGCTTACTTGAACTCACCGCACACAGTATAAATTAGTTCCCATCCATCACAGAGCTGGCATGGTAAGTAGTTAAAAACTAGAGGGAATGATGGAAGTTTCCTGATTATTACCTATTTACCTAATTGCCTTTCTACTTAGAATTCTCAGATATTCAAATATAGTTGGAAAAGTTAACCAACTGAGATATGTTTGGGTTTTGATTTTTAAAAATCTTATCTTGGTTCAATGGTTCTTCATATAGAGTTCTTTTCTGAAAAAGATATGTAATTAAAATTATAACATACTAAAATTTATTGAAATTAAATGTTTGGGGAGTTCCAAAACCTTTTTTTCTTATAATTCATTATTAATTTCTGCACATTTCTTAAAGTTACAGGTCATTTATTATCTTAATAAAAATTAGCTTGCATAGTAAATGAAATTTAATATTTCTTTGATGTAACACATTAATTATCCTTAAATGTATCGATTTTTTAATATATAGGAGCAAAGATATTTGTGAAAAGGGTGTGTCGGGTTATAATAGAAAATGTTTATTTTTGCTTTGCTTATTTTGTGATCATAATTTACTAATTTTAGGTTTTGTTATAATGTTGTTCATTCAATTGCAAGTGATGGATCCAAAGAAATAGAATTCCCAGGATTCAATATTTTGCCTTTGGACTTCCATTGCATTGCCATTTTATAATGTCTTGATGAGGACTCTCCTTGTTTTCTTATTTGCTGTAGTCTGATTCCCTTAATCTCATTGTTATAGGAAGACTCTGACTCAAAGAAAGGGAACTACTGGGGGAAAGTCTTGAGCAATTGGACTTGTCTTCAAGTTACAAGGCCCTTTAGTGTAGCACCCTCCAAAAAAATCCACAAAACAGTGCCAATTGTTAACCACTGGTCTGTCACCTTGATTCTAATTTTTGGTTTGTGGACCAGTATCACAGAATGTGTGCTATTTCACAGGTGTAAAAAGGGTGAATAACACTGCTTTAGTGCATTAAACTCAAACCTACTTAGGTCTAGTCTCAAACTCTGTGATACTAGAATAAGCAATTTATTGTGATACTCATTTCATAAATGTAGATTAAGATGGCTCCTAAATCTATCTCTGCTGACCTTATAAAGTGTTGAGGCAATCTAGTAAACAAGAACACATTAATTATTTGTATCAATTCACACCCTCCTGAAAAGTACTTGTCAGAAATTTGAACAAAACCACACTTTTCAGTCTAAGCCACAAGAAATCAAGTATTTGTTGAACACACAAGATAAACACTTCAATTATTAAATCTTAAAGACAATATGAAAATAAATTCATGTCCGATATACTTCTATCACAATATACTAAGAAGGAAATTGATGGTGCTGTGCCACTAGATTCACTCGCCAAATTTTTACATCAAGGAAATTGCCTGGTGGGGATGAGATTGGCTTGGTCAGGTTTTGTGATTGAGGTTGAGTTAAGAAGAACATTTGCATCCTTGGACATTAGGCAGTGACTTCAAAGAATTACCAAAACCACACCCAAAATTACTTTCTCTAATCTGATTCTAGGTGCACAAATAATTGAGATGTAATTCTTAAAGAAAAAATCATAGAATGGCCGTATTCTAGATGAAGTGATTATAATTTTAGAGAATAAGCAACAGGGCCAGGAAGATACAGAATAGGATAAATGAGAAGTAATACCCCTCTTCCTATCTCAATATCATCTCTTAGATCACACAACTGTGATCAAAGCACTCTATAAACATTGACTCAGTCTCCTGCATCATTCAGACATTTTCTCGTTAGGCTCTACCTTGTCATTTATCTATCTATATCTATCTTTTCTACTTATCTGTATACTTATCATATTTATCCATCTAACATCTATCCATTCTTTACTTCTTGATAATATATTTTAAGGAAGAAACTTCAAATAACTAGTCAATAGTGAAGCACATATTCATAATATGAGAAAGTCCTGCTGCCTGAAGAATTTTAACATGAGCTTTGCTCAAGTAGCAAAGGTTAAGTTTGATGATGAAACCTGTGTAGTAATAACAGAAAGGGAGACTGGACTAATAATACAGTGAGTAGGGAGATTGCTTTATATGTGACAACCAGGTTTGATCCTTGACATCCCAGTTGGTCCCCTGACCCTGCCAGGGTGATCCTTGAATGCAGAGCCAGGAGTAAACTCTGAGTACCACCAGGTGTGACCCAAAAACAAAGCAAATCCAAAAATTACAGGAATGCAAGAAACCCATAGGTAAGTGGGGATTGGCAGTGGTCTGGTGAGGACGGAGGTGAGATTGGTGAAAGAAAGAACTAGGGAGACTCTGGAGATGGGGATGGAATAGTGTTGTATTGTTTCACTGCTGAAGAGCTTGGGGTAATCTCCCATGGAACAAGAAATTTTTGTTTGTGAGTGGATGAAGGAGAAAAGGGGAGTAATAAAAGGTAGGCTTCCCCATCATGTAACTTGACTCTATCCTCTTCTGAAGCATCAGCTCCATTTATCCCTAAACTCATGTGACCTAAGAATGACTAAAGTTGTTGAGAAAGAACAAAGAGGAACAGTACTTAAAGATGCATAAAAGATATGTGCAACTAGGGCTGGAGTGGTGGCGCAGAGAGGTAAGGCGCTAGTCTAGGGCAGACTGCAGTTCGATCCTCTGGTGTCCTATATGGTCTCCCAAGCCAGGAGCGATTTCTGAGCACATAGCCAGAAGTAACCTCTGAGCATCACTGGGTTTGGCCTAAAAACAAACAAACAAAAAAGATATGTGCAACCCAGAATTTTATACCCAGCAGTAATGTGTTGGCATATAACATTCATGCATTTACCTATGAGTACCACTGCTTTCTTGCCTTGGCACACAGCAAATGCACCCCTAATAATATCGGAACTGTCACAGAAAAGGTGATGTCAACCAATATGTCTTCCTGTGTCTGAAGTTCAATATTGCCCTTAGGGTTGTTTAAACCCTTTAATTCCCACTACCACCCCCAAGGACTCCTTCTCAAGTTCTTCATTCCTACTCTCTAAATTCTCCTGAGCTTAAAGCCTATGAATTGTCATTGAGTTTCCTCTGAATCCCCTTGCAGACCTCATCCTCTTACATGTGACTACTTCTAGCAACCCTAGTGGCCCTTCCTCCTAGCAACTGTTTTCTGGAAAGTATCTCCCTGCCTATGTTTCAGTCTCCCTGAGCACAGGCCATGGAGGCTCAGCTTTTTCTCCACCTCTTCACTTGAGCACATGCCTTCTTGCCTTTGACATCTGCTTCCAGAAGCTTTATGTGCCCTAAATTCTCCCTGACAAATGGACAGCCTGAGCCAAGTAACCTTCCTTCTCAGAGGGGACAAGATTGTCTTTGTAGAGAGATGCTTATGTTCAGTAGCACAATGCAGCTTTGCATCTCGTCCTTTGGTCATTTTTACCTGCAAGTACCAGTCTTCTCACTAGACTGTAAGCCCCCAATGGGTAAGAGGACTTATCCTCAGATTATCCCAGGTCCCATGATGCCAAAGGCAGGCGGGCAGTATTGTTCAGAGAATACTGAGTGAGTGAGTGAGAGAATCCTTGCTTGGATTTGATTCGCTAAATCATGTGAGCAAACTATTTGCATTGCAGATGTGACCTAAAAGGATATTCTTACAAGAAAGCTCCTTTCTTTTTCCATTTAGGATTCTGCATCCATATTTCAATTTACTTATGATCAAGCACAAATGTGAGCCTACCTTTAAAACCCTGAGAGTCAGTGCTACGAGTTTTGGCGTGCAGCGGTCTGAACAAAATTAGGCCTAAAGGGCACCAGGTGGGACCTAGTGGGATAAATCCTCATGATGCATAACTTTGGATTGTATTCCTTTCTGTTTCAGTTTTCAGAAAAATTCAGATTTTTCAGGACACATTTATCTATCTCCTGCTGGAAAATACTGACCTATAATAAAAAATGTTGATATTTCTAGGAGAGTGAGAGTCATACATTGAGACTCTTATGTATACAGAGAAAGTTAATAAAAAGATTCTAGTCAAAATGTTGTTATTTGGGTGCCCAGAGTGATAGTACAGCAGATAGAGTGTTTGCCTTGCAAATGGCTTATCTGAGTAAGATTCCTGGCACCACATATGGTCCTCCAAGACCCACCAGGAATGGCCCCTTAGAGTAGAGCCAGCAATAATCCCTGAGCACCACTTGATGTGGCTGTATTAAAAAAAGATCTGTTGATATTTTTACTTTATATAGAATCACTCTAAATCCATACTATAGAGGGAGAGAACTCTTGAGGAGGTATTGCTCAACACAAAACAGGGCCTGTGGGCAACTGCTGTTGTCAGATGGCACAAGATGTATGCTGAGCTGCTGTGAGAGGATGAATGAGCACACCCTCATCTAATAGCTGAAAATGTCTTCATCTGCCAAAGACAAAGTAGCACTCACTTGGTCCTCATCCCCTCATTCCACTGTCAACATGGGAAACTCCCTCAGAATTGGGGGAGATATGAAACATGATTATCTCCTCTGGGGCACAACACTCCTTAGGAGCCCTCTGTTCTGTGGTACCACCGAATATCTGCCCAATTAGTTGGAAAAACTCTTAGAAGTACTACTAGCCTAGAATTTCATAAGCATCTTAGCAAAGGTCAATAATTATCATAGTTAAAAACTTTTATTTTCCTTTCGGCCCCACACCTGAAGTATATAAACTCCTACTTTGACTTTTAATAAAATAAAACATGATTATATTCTGTTTAGGAGGTACCAAAGTATTGTCCTACTACTTTCTTATTAGGCTGACATGTTCTTAAAGAAATTATCCCCAGGACTGGAGAGATAGTACAGTGATTATGACACTTGCCTTGAATGTAACTAATCCATATTGTCCTTTGAGCTGTGCTTGAAGTGATCCATGAGCACAGAGCCAAGAGTAGGCCCTGAATACTAAAGGGTGTGGCCAAAAGCAACATCCCTTCCCAAAAAATGAGAAGAAATTATCACTAGTCTAGCTACCATCTGGAATTTTGTATGAGTCTCATACCTGGTACAATCAGAAAATTATTATGGACCAAACATTCCATAGATGCCCAGCTAAATATACATTTTTCAAATAGATTATAGCATTATGATCATTAAAAGAACTTCAGAGAGAGCTTAAGAACATGCCTACAATTCTCAGGTTTCTGAATTCAACCCTCGGTATTCAATCTCTTGCATTCTATACTCTATTGTCCAGTGGTCCTCCAACACAAACAAGCAGGAGATGGGTATGAACCTGGTAGTAACCAAACATCACCAGCCTGATCACTGTCAGAAGTAGTCTCTAAAAAGGAAAATCACTTAAATATACTCAAATCAAATAAGAAATGAAGTCAATGGCCAGAGAGATAATAGAGCAAGTGGAGTACTTGCCTTTCAAGGGCAAACCTTTCAAGGTTCCAATCACTGGTAGCCCATAATGTCTTGTGTCCTGCCAGGAATGAAAACTGCCAGGTTTGTAAATTTCCCATCCATCCAATAATAAAAAGAAATGGATGGATTCAGTCCTATTCAAAATTTCTGGATATTTTTGGGTGATACATCTTACGCAGAGATTCTGTAGACTACAATGACCCTTGCAACGTTATGACTCTACCTTTAAGAGGGACATGTAGCAACATGGAGGGGATTCTACAGTCATACTGGATTTTCCATGAACATTAATGTTCTAAGTGCTCTAAGCATCTCCAGGGGGCATGCCCTCTCACGTACATTCCCACAAACCACTCTCTATTAGTCATGGTGTGCTATATAGACTCTTCTGACTCCTGTTACTGTCTTTAAGGAAACAAAATTTACTCATTTCACAAACTCATATTTTCTTATTCATGTGTACAATCCCATTCCTGAACCGGTGACCCACACCAGGAAGAAAGAAAAGAAAACTTAGAAGATTATTTTATTCCCTCCCCAATTTTTCTATTTATATTTTTGTGACCAAATTGTAAATGTTGTGAAACCATGAACACGAGTCCCTATAGGGAGTCTCACAGACTGTACATAAGCATTGCTGTCTCAAAGCACTTATTGGGAACTAATAGAGGTATATGGCAGCCTCTATGGGAGGTGTCTGTGGGGTCCTTTGTGTCACAGACATTCTGTGTTTGACCTGAAGCCACTTCTGGCCTGCACTGTCATCCACTGGGAATATTAGACACATTCCCAGAGAAGAGAAAAGGAAAGCGATAAAGGGCTGGGCTAACTCAGATGAGTAAATTGGAAGTATAGTTTGTTCTGTCCACTTATGGTGCTCAGGGTGTGGGTTGGAGTGTGTCCCTGGCTCTGTGAACAGGGCAGGAGGAGTTAGCTCTTAATCCAAATCCCTTCTTAGGTTCACGTTCTGTATATTGGGCAGAGGCAGCAAGGAATGATAGTTCTGGCTCCGGAGGAGTTAGCTCTTAATCCAAATCCCTTCTTAGGTTCACATTCTGTATATTGGGCAGAGGCAGCAAGGAATGATAGTTCTGGTTCCATCAAGTTGCCCACATATGGAGACAATGATGAACCCCTTTCTCTGACCAAAGAAAGTACAGTCTTCAGTCCAGAAGCAAAAATCTACAGGGTGAAAGCTTAGTTCTTGTTGATTTGTTTATATATCAGGGATATATCATTCAAATTTTAAAGTATTTTCAAAATGGCATAAAGTTTGCATGAATCAAAGAACACAATTCATGTTTAGTTCTTTCTTGGGTTTGAATATGATTAATGTGCACTGGGGTCATTTCTTGCTATGGCTCATAACAAATATTGGCTAGGTGACAGTTTGTTGTTCAATTTTGTTTCTTCCCTCCCATTTCTTCCTCCTTTTCCATTTAGGAGGCTGCCATTGGCCTTCTAAACTGTGTCTGTGAGAGAGACAATGCTCCAATCATAGACTTTCTCAGGATGGAATTGGGGATACTCAAGAGCAGGCAACCTCCCTCTGTGTTCAGTCAGCACCACTGCAATTTCCAGCAGAATTACCTTGGTGGAGCCAGCCTAGGGCCAGGAGGTCATTATCATGCCTGGAAGACACTCCATTCTCTATTCCCAGTCCTCAAACTTATTCACAGGTTGCCTTGAAAGGAAATGCAAGATGCAGGTGTATATCAGGAAGGATTGGTGCAGGGTCTAAGAAAGGGTTTCAGACGATCTTAACACCTTTTCTTCCTTAGTGTGCAGGGTTCAGGGTGAAAAGCATTTAACCCTGAGTAAATGAATATCCCAGGCCTGTTTATAATATTGGCGATGGTTATAGAATTCATCTTAATCATCCATCAGACATTTCCCATCTACTCAAGAAGAACATCTGAAAGGTTGCAATTGCTTCTCAGTGTCTGCTTGGTTGTTAGTGATGCTGACTGTTAAGAAAAATCCTGTAAGGAAAAGGACAGTGAGGGGTATCTAGAAAGGGGTACCTGAGGATTTGAGCGCTAGCCCATCCCTCAGCAGATATCTCATGCCAGCACTTTGTCACATCTGGCCAATCCCTTATTTTCACTGGCACTTTATTAGACTACTAGAAATGAACTTTCCTAAAACAAGGTGTGTTTCAATTTTATTGACTGGAATGTATGACCAACTAATCCACTCCCCAATGTGCTGGTCCTGAAGAACCAGCAGGTGGCCCCAGACACAAATATCTAAAACTGGAAGCTCCCATCAAACACTAATCCCTTCTGTCTGGAAGGAACAGCCATTCTTTTGAAAAATCAGTGACCAGATGGCTCAGATCCCAGCCCGCAATGAGCTGAGCAGTGAGGTTGGAGGAACCTCACTCCTCAGGCCAGACCAGGTTGGTGGTATGCGCAGTCACTCCCCCAATGTCAAGCTAGCCAAATCTGAACCAAACGGGTGGCATAAAATGCATCCTATTTAAGAGACCTATGCATTCTCCTCCCTGCTCGTCCCAGGGTTGTTCACTGAACACGCACAAAGTAAAAAGGAAAGATCAAGCTTGGTGTCTCTGCAACACCAGCCTCGTGGCATGATGCCCTATGATGTGTGTCTGCACAGGGCTGTGGGGATGGCGGTGTGGGGAGGGATGCGGATGGCAGGGTGTCATGCTGCTGCTGTCACTTGGATTGGCGGCAGGGACCCGAGTCATCCTTGTCCCCATGTGTCTCCCCAGCAAAGCGGTACTGCAAGAATGCCAGCCCCAGCAGCAGCACCACCAGCAGCTACGCGCCCAGCAGCAGCAGCAACTTGAGCTGCGGTGGTGGCAGCAGCGCCAGTAGCACATGCAGCAAGAGCAGTTTCGACTACACACATGACATGGAGGCAGCCCACATGGCAGCCACAGCCATCCTCAACCTGTCTACCCGCTGTCGAGAGATGCCACAGAACCTGTCCACCAAGCCACAAGATCTGTGCTCAGCGCGGGTATGCCAGGGGCAGGAGACCCTGACGTGGGGGGCCGTGGATGGGGTGGCAGAATCTCATCTTCTTATTGGCTAATGGGACTCAGATGGCAGCCTGAATGTCAAATTGCAAAGGTCCTACCGGTCACTGAGTCCTGTGACTCAGTGAGGACTTGTTTTCCAAGTTGGGAAATTTGTCAGATCTGTCCTTTAGGTTAGTTTTTATCAAGGGACCCTATTCATATACATCAGTGAATCATTTCTGCAGAGGACACTAGTTGAACCTCAGGCAATAGATAAATCAAAGAATATCATGCTTTAAACTCTAAACACCAGGAAGACTAGATGGCATCATGGCCAAATAAAGCACCAGCATACAGATCTGACCCCTCAGTCCAAACCCATTCAGTCTCCCAGTATGAGGAAACAAAGGAAGTAAAAAATCTCATTGCCACAGGAACTGCTCAGCCAATGCAGTGGCAAGCACTCTGATGAGTTAAAAAAGCATTATAGGCATTTCCATAGCGGGCAATATTTACTGAGGTTTTGTCATGCTCATCTTCTTAGCAGTGAACCCTGCTTCTACGGTGAACAGCAGAATGCCTTGTGTCTGCTGCTGCAGGAGCTTAGGATTCCAAGTTTGCCATTCCAGGCCACTAGATGGCCTGAGATTCAGTCGGTGCCAGGGAGAGGGAAGCAGAGGCGCATTGTGTTCTCAGAAGACAGAGAGCAGGCAGACGTGCCTGTCTCCTTTCCAGAAAAACAAAGGGTCTCTCTCCATTACCTAGAGCTGCTCGGCCACGCACCGTGAGCTCTCAACATTGACAGTAGTTGTTATAAATCATTTAATTTGTATGAATGGAGAAAGGTCAGTAATTTTATGCTTTGCAAATGCTTTCTTTCCTATTAATATTTTTATTCTATATTGTGGAGAAGCATCAGGGGCATGTAATTTCCATGGTGATCAGGGTCCCTACAGTGGGAGATTAGCATGGAAGAGATTCTTTTAGCAATAAAAAAGACAGTAATCCATTCCTTTCTTTGATATATTAAAAATAGGAGTGAGAGAATTAAATCCAGCAAGATGAAGACTAAATTAGTAAGAAAGCTTGAAATCAGGAGTGCACTCTGACAAAAAAAAAAAAAGTCAGAATAATCTTGCATAATTTCTCAAGGTAACAGCCCAAAGCCTGGGCATCTCATTCCCATCTTCCTTCTGCTGTTACATTCAGAGGAAAGAGCTGCTAGACATTTGAGTAGGCAACAGCTTTCATGCCAGTCCTGAAATCAAATTTTTGCTCAAGAGTGTGTGACTCTCTAGAACAAAAAATGAAAGGGGGGAGATTGTCTGGGTTATTTTGACTTTCCTTACACTGTCCTCCACATGTCCTTTCCTCTCTCCCTCCTCCTGAGAGGAAAGCACTGAAGAATTCTTGATCTCTTTCAAAGCATTATTTAAAAAAAAAATAAAAAAAAAAATAAAAGCTCACATGTACCTCTTTGGTTTTTTTTCTTTAAGCCAGTTGACTAAATTTCAGGTTTGCTGAAGATTAGAGTTAGTCAGACCATAATCTTTGTATTAGAGGCATTTTGAACTGTGATCGTACATCTCCCTTTCTGAAAGTGGAAAAACTCCTGAACATAGGGTTTTTAAATTTAATTTACTTTATTTAAAGAGTATATGTCACATAGTTGACAGAATACATGTGTTTCCAGATAAGTGGGAGTGAAATTATTGATAAAGAAAAGAAAGGGAAAAACGAAGAGGGAACAAAAATAGTAGCAACAAGTAAATTTGAGAAAATTATTGTATCTCTACTGAGGTCATTATGTCATTATCAGAAAGATAAGTAAACTCTTGTTGCTAGTTTGACCATTCTGTTAATTCATTTCTGAACATTAGGTGACTTCAGATACACAATAGTATCTAAATTGGTGTGTTTCTAGGGTGGTAAAAATATCAAACAAAAAATGGAGTTGTAGCAAAATGTGGCCATGAGGTCTAGGAAGTCCAAGCTCTGTGGTTGATAACTGCAGTTTTGTGGGACCTGCTTTCAGCTGCCACAGCTTCTGGAAATATGACTGTGAGGGTACTCAGACTCACTAAAATAGTCTTGGTGACATCACCCCCTATGACAGCATACCTGGTGTTTTAGTCAGATTGGTGTCTGCAGAGAGCCACAAGAGAGATGAAGCAGGACCATTGGCAGATTGGTAGTTGCAGTTTGGTTTTGGCAGTGCAGGGTCTTGGCTCACACTCTCCTCTAGAGATTTCTAGCTTTCCTCTGTGTGGCCAGTGTACCTATAATTTGCTATAGCTTGGCTTACATCTCTTTAAAAAAAAAAAAACAGAGTGAGTATATGAAACTGGCAGGGTGAAAACATGGCGACTGTGTTTGTGAGCATGGTTTTGGCTGCCAGGTTTTCAGATGTAAGAGAAGGCATGGGGAAGGTGCCCACTTTTACTCCAAAAGAATTTCTGTTGAGGGGCCAAAGTGGTGGCACAAGCAGTAAGGCATCTGCCATGTGTGTGCTAGCCTAGGACCGACTATGGTTTTATCCTCCGGCGTCCCATATGGTCTCCCAAACCAGGAGGGATTTCTGAGCACATAGCCAGTAGTAACCCCTGAGTGTCACTGGGTGTGGTCCAAAAACAAAAAAAAAATTCTGATGATATCAGTCCATATAAGTGTATATCTGAAGTTTTGGTCAGATTAGTGTTTCTGCAAAAAGTCACAGAAGAGGTGAATCAAGACCAATGGCAAATTGGTGATTGTCAATGATTGGTGCAGGAGGCATGGATTTGGCAGGTTGAGGATTTGGCCTGCCGTCTCCTCCAGAGATTTCCAGCTTTTCAACTGCAGAGCCAGTGTGTTCATAATTTCTCACTGCTTGCTTGGTTTACATGTCTTTTGAGAACAGAGTGAGTATGCAGTTGGCCATGTGCAGACATGGAAACTCAAGGGTTTGGTTTCTGTTTTTTATTTCAGAAAGCAGATTCAAGTTCTTCTCTCTTCCCCCCACTTCCCTCTAATTGTCCTCCTCTTTGTCTTGCAGTCTTACTGCAGCCTTGCAGCATTAAAACCGAAGTATAATTTTTATGTATGTTTTTATTTTAAAGAATATGATTTTTATATATTTTGTATACACACATTTCTGATCACATAAAAGAAATTAAATTGAAAAAGAATGGAAATTAGGCACTTGTTTATTTTTTCTGTTTAGATTTATTTCTCAAAACAAATTTATTTGAGGAGTAAATACAGCTGAATGATAGGTAGGTGAGAGGTGGATGGATCGATGGGTGGGTGAGTGTGTGAATGGATGGATGGATAGATGATGATGATAGATAGATAGATAGATAGATAGATAGATAGATAGATAGATAGATAGATAGATAGATAGATAGATAGATAGATTGATAGATAGATTTGATGAATGGATGCATACTAGTCAGAAACAGTTAAGCATGGGAAGACAGAAAAAAATTGAAAGGCCTTTTCTGTTCACCTTGGCAGTCTATTGCATGAGAGAGCAGTGAAGGAATATGCACTGGCAGCAAAGGCGATGGTTTGGGAAAGGAGCCTTGTGGTTACCAAATCTTTCTGTCCACAGAACCCTGACATGGAGGTGGATGAGAATGGAACTCTGGACCTCAGCATGAATAAGCAAAGACCGCGTGAGGGCTGCTGTCCAATTTTGACCCCTCTGGAGCCTATGTCCCCGCAGCAGCAGGCGGTGATGAACAATCGATGTTTCCAGCTGAGTGAAGGGGATTGCTGGGACTTGCCTGTAGACTACACCAAAATGAAACCACGGAGGGTAGATGAGGAGGATTCCAAAGAGATTACTGTATGTCCTTTTCATCAAACTTATCCCTATGGATTCAGAATTAGAGTTGGGGTGTCAGTGGGAGACAAAGTCTTGGGCACACACTCTAAGCTAAGATTATTTTTTTTCTTTAAATATGATCTTTGGTTTATGAAGGCTTAGAATACAATTCTCTTGGCCCTGGGGATATTTGTGACTGACATTAATTTGAGTGGAACAGACTACAGGCTCTATTAAATGAAAAGTTTCATTTTCTAACAAGAATATTTTGTTAAAAATAATTTTGCTAAGAAAATGTATAAATAGCAAACTGGCTTATATTTTGTAAGTGACATATTGATCTAATGAAGGATTTTCTTTATAAGTAGAGAGGTATAACTGGTGGCTTAAGTACTTAAATAGTTACCTATGTGCTGGTGAATAGTTAAACCCCCTCAAGTTAAAGGCAGTGTTTTTCCTCAAAAGGAACCCTACATTGTGAGCTGAAAAAATAGTAAAGGAATTCTGGCACATGCCTTTATATGTAGCCAACAATGCTTGTTCATACCAGGTACCACAGAAAGTCCTCTGAGAACCACCAGTAGTGATCCTTGCACAGAGACAGGAGTACCTCCCAGGGTGAAACCCCAAAATAAAAGAGAAAAAAAACTCAAATACTCAGAAAAGCATACTTCAGACTTGAGCAAATCATTGTATAGTAGTCATCTAAGAATTTGTGGACAGTATTTCCAAAAGCCTGTGTCAACTTTGAAGTAGTTACAATTGTTAATTTTAGATATTATTAAAATACTTATGGTATTCTTTAGGTTAAGAAGTACAGAAAAACTTATTCCTTATTAAGATTTTTCTTTAATGTTCAAATCTGAAATTTATGACATTTTCTTTATTCATTGAAAAATGAAAATCTTTTAGAAAACATACAATAGGGAGATAACCATCAAAGTAATAGCAATGGTGTCTACAGAAATTGGGAGGTGGGGATGGAGTGGAAAGGAAACATTGTCTATTTGTGAGAATTGGCAGGGAAGGAACCTGTTTATAAGGCCATTACATCTTAAAGCCTATTATCTTTATTCTTCAAATTGATTTAAGTATCCAGGCATTGTAAAAGAGAATAGAATCTGAGTGGCAAGCTAAATTCCAAAGGATTTTTTTCTCTCCTGCAGTGCTAAATCAGTCCTACCAAATAAGGCATGGTAGTTGAGTCCCTGAATTTATTTTAATTAAAATTAAGCCCTCATAAATCGACGGGACTATTTTCATCATATGGACTAGCACAGAAGTAAAACCTACCGTCTCTTCTGTATTTATGAAACACATTTGCTGAACATTGCCATCTACAGGAATTTCTCGGTTACTGTAGACAAACCCATTTAATAAAACTAGCTGCATTCTATATAAAAGGAAAGCTGCATAAGAATGGAATCATTTAAAATGATGACATTAATATAAGATGGTCTTCTATTATTTAGGAAAATAAATATAAATTTGTAAAACACCAGTCATAGGCAAAATACCACTCTAAAATATGTCTGTATATAATTTTTAACCTGCTGGTCAGTATTGGAAAGTGTATATTTGGACTCTGTACTTATTGAGCATTAAATGAGGAATATTAAGGTATTTATTGAACGTTGAATGTGAATGGCATAGTCTTTCTGGATGTCAAGGCCAGGCTATTCTCTGCCTTTTCTGTGAGAATAGGGGATATAGTGCCTATTGACAGGTGACCCCAAGTTTGTAAACCTAGAGCAGTTGATAGTTTCTTTGAACAAAGTTCATTTTACATTTCCAACATTCAGTTTGCATTTCAACATTTCATTTGGTCTCTGTTTGAAAGATGTGGTTGTTTGGTTGAAGATGGTAGGAAAGGCAGAGGCAACCACCTTCCTCTAGGCTCTATCTTGATCTGTTGGAATTGTCATCTCTGTGACCCTGAAGGTGTGTTTTTCCTACAGCCAGAAGACTTGGATCCTTTCCAGGAAGCTCTGGAAGAAAGAAGATACCCAGGAGAAGTGACCATTCCAAGCCCCAAACCCAAATATCCGCAGTGCAAGGAGAGCAAAAAGGACCTAATAACGTAAGCATGATGGGAGGTGAAACTGTCGCTCTTATCTACCCCTTTCTTTGGCTTATATCTAAAACCCGGGTCTGTACATGCCTTGCCGTTTGAGCATGTGACATTCGCAGCCTAGAGATGTCTCAAACTGCCAGTTCCACAGAGCAAGGAGCTAGCTGTGGGCCTGCTTGTGCTAGGATGCTCTGTAGTGTGGAGATGCATCTTCATTCAACCCCGTGCATTGTGCAGCTTTTATTGAGGGTGCCTAACCCACTTGCAGACATTGCAGCTAAACTGGAAACAATGAAAAAAAATTAAAGTTTTTTTTAAAACATACTTACTATTTTTGGCTGTTTCTGTTTTTGTTTGGTGGCAGATGTCCAACACCCAGGTGTGATGGGAGTGGTCATGTGACTGGTAATTACGCCTCTCATAGAAGGTGTGACTTCATTTCCTCATGGTGGATCTGTCTTCTCAATTTATTGTTTTCAGCTTACCTCAACAATGCTGTCAGAGTAAACTGTTGGATTATGTGTCAGCCCTCTAAGTGCTCTATGTTGACCTCTAAGAGCATGCTAATGTGTGTGTTGTATAATGACTTTTATTTTCAATGAACTAACTAAATTCGGAAGAGTCTTTATAAAAAAAACATTTAAAGCAGAGAATGAAAGCATCTGATTTTTATATTGTTCAGCAGCAAACACGATTTTTAGAAAAAAATTATATATAAACTTACTCAGAATAAATTATACAAAATCAAAAAAAGTCAATATACAGCACTTGCCCCATTGCTTTCTGCATTAAACCTTTTGATTTCAATGTTTTGTTGTGTTTGTTTGGGAGTTAGCTGGTGGGGGTCCACTCACCCAGTTTTCTGGCCTGTCTTACAGTCTGTCGGGCTGCCCTCTGGCTGACAAAAGCATTCGAAGTATGCTGGCCACCAGCTCTCAAGAACTCAAGTAAGATTTTATAAAAATAATTCTTTTAAAGGTCAATACATTTAGTCATTTACCAAAAAGGCTGTGTTGTTCGGAAAGAAAAGGATCTTTCAGGAATCTCCCAGGCATATCAGCACCTTGGTGTAGCACATAGGATGGGTCCTCAGAATTTGTCACTTTAGGAACAATTCATATTACTTTTACCCCTCCCTCCATTTTCTTTAACCTTTCTCTCTTGAGTTTCTCAAGCATAAGTGTTTTCTCCTCAAAGATGCATGCTCATGAAAGGGACAGTCTACAATGATTCAAACTTCTGGGAAATGACTACCACTCAAAAACTAAAAAGAAATATTAAAAAGAAATACCCTTAAAGGTGGTAGGTAATTTGAATATTTAAAATGCAGATATTTAAATAGCACTGATGACATAAACTTAGCATGATCAGAGCTCATTTCTTGAGTACATTTGGCCACAGCTGTAAGATTTCTTTAGAACAATAATAGTTCACTAATTTGAGTATTCAGCATTATCAAATGGCACACAAGTTCCTTCAATTATTTGAGCCCTCTTCTCTTCTGTACCTGGAATTGTTATATAGTCTTAAGCATAAAACTTCACTTACATAAATACTACCAGCCTTTTCTCTTTTGTGTGCTTATACACATATGCATACAGACATTAAACCATATTCAGTTCCTAGGCAGGATTTGGAGGAAGTGGGTACAAGGTATCAAAACTGTACTGCAATACAGGATTCTAGTCAGGCAGATATCCAGGTGTATGTAAAGGAGGAGGTCAAGAGCTGAAAAATACTTCCATACTATGATGACAACCAAAGAGTCTTGCTAATTCCCTGAAAAGTTATAAATATCAGGTCAAATTATTTGGCTTTCATTTTATTTGGAGATTATTTTATTACCAATGTAGAGAAAATGCTATTTTAATTGGCATTTGTTTCCTTTCCAAAAAAATCTTATCCCTCATATCTATACCATCGGAGTAGTCACTCAGTATTACCTCAGATTATAGGGTTCTGTTTCATACCATGTCATTTTTTACAGGATCCCTGTCCAAGGCCCTAGTGCCATAGATCACCTGCTCATGTTCAGTGACCTCCTGAACTAGCCTTTTCGTCACAAGACTCTTGGAGTTTTCTTCGTGGAGTTTAAACACCTGGAGGGCATCCTCTTATTTAACAACTTGGCAGTCTATAGCATCATCCACACAGTGCCTAATGGACAAAGTAGTTTTTAAAACCTCAAAATGGACATAATTAGCAAGGACATCTCAACCCACTTGTTTAAGGCAACTTTATTCATGGCTTGAAACTCTACTTCCCTCATGGTCAAAACGTGATTAACGGCACTTGGAACTTAGCCAACACATCTGAATATGGCAGCATTTCTTTGACTTTCTTGATGAGAAACAGTGGGCAAAAGTTTGGCATATCTTCACTTCCCACAGGGCAACTATAAACAACTAAATGCACTTTGCATGACTTCTTCTAGTACTGCTTCTATGTGGCTAATGTCTCAGATCCTCAGAAGCCAGAGTAGTTTTCTTCAAGGACTAGTTTTCATTGGTTTACTTCCCTTGACTTAGAGCTTAGTTGTTTAAGTTGATCCTAATTTCCAAATAGAACTTCTCCAGAGTCAGCATAGCACCTTTCTTCTTCTCTTGCTTCTTTAGGAAGGGCTTGGTGGGTGATGGTCCCTACCATCAGCACCTTCAAATAAGAGACTTTCCTTTCACACCTGCAGGAAGGGGCCATGTCCAGACAATCCTTCACTCCACCAACCTATTCTATGAGGGAGAACTGTATCTCCCAGAGAAATATGGCTTTTCTCCTAATTTAAACTGATCTCAAAGCCAGACTCCTTTCTCTACTTGCTTTTGCTATCAAAGAATCTCATTTTCATGGACCTGTTTGGGAAATCTTGACAAATTTTCTGAACTATTCTGTTTTTCTTAATGAAGATTTCAAATTAGATGATTCAATTAAAGGCCAATGAAATTCAATATGAGAAATATAATATACATGACCATTTTACTTGATGACTTATGTTGCAGAAGTCATAGATTATAATTTTTCTCCTTTCATTTTTTAATCAATGATATACCTCATCTATTACTTTTTGTCTGAGTTACAAAAATCTGTTGAATAGCTTCCCTGTGCATAAGGGCATGAATTAATCTTTTTAGATTCACAACAGCATTCATTAGAATAATTCATGCATGTTCTCTTTTCCATAGAATTTTCTTTATAATACTAAGTTTTGGTTAGTCTCCCTGGCAGCCTCTTTCCTGATTGTGAATAAGAAAAGCACACTGTTCACTGTGATTCTCTAATCTCAGAATTATAAAGATGCTTTCAAAAGTGGATCTCAATTACCTCAATTTTTTTCTCTATATATATATCAGGTAACATGGAATTTTCTTGAAATGTTCCTGTTGTCATTCTGACACAATTTTGGTAGTAGTTCATTAATATGACATCTTGGTCAAGGATAGACGTTTTGACATATAAACTCTAGTTCTGGGATTTTTAGACCTCTTAAACTCCAGAAATGACCTTGCTCAGTTCCTATCCAGAACAACATATGTGGGTGATCCTAATAAAAATCAGTAATTTGTTTAATTATGTACTATATGTAAACTCAAAATGTATTAAAGCATAACATGTTCATGAATATCATGCAAACTCTGGAGCTCATTTTTTTTTGGTGAGAACTTTGCCTAATGGTGAAACTAATTTTGAAGAGAAGCGTCTTTTCAAAACATTACTTGCAAAGACTGCCTGAATGTAGCTGTGTGAAAGATTCTTAAAAAGAAGTTCAATTTCATCCTACCAGCAATACATCCTTTTTTATTTTTCAAAATGCATAATCAGTTCTAGGCAGGGGCATGATATAGGTGGTTTAGCCATTTCAGAAACCAATTTAAGTCAAATCAAAACTGGCTTCAATCAGAGGCAATTAACTCTAAATATGAGCCCCAAATTGACTTCCATTTATACTTTGTATAGCCAAGTTTAAGCACTTCCTTATTATTCATATATTTATCTTATAATAACATCATTCCTGTCATTAAATTGACTCTCTAAAGGAAAAGGACTTGTAGACCACTTCTCTCTCTTTACTTCCTGATGTCTGAACTTTAATTTCATCTTCATGAGGTTGGATGGGCAGATTAACTTTTGGTTATATATTCTTTTAGAAGTTACTATTGTATGTCCTATAGTAATTACACATACATCTTAAATATTTCTCATGAAAATAGAGGGAAAATGCAGACCAGAGATGTAATTCAATGATAGAGCATTTTCCTAGCATTTGTTTGCCCTGGTTTGCATCTTCTACACTGCAAAGCAAAACAAAATAAAATAACATTTAGCCACTTTTCATAAAACATTTTAAACTTGATTATATTTATTTTAAATCAACTTAATCAATTAACTAAAATTTAATGTAAAATAAGACTTCTTTTTTCCACTATAAGAGAATAATGCAGGCAGCCACATAATGATACATATAACGTGTAGTGTGCAAGAAAGCCATCCATTTTCTCTGCACAGTTAGAAACGATCCTTATCTTAGTCATTTTTCCTTTACAGTTCACAAGAATAAATCTTCACAACTCTGTGAATGACTGACCCAACTCAGGTCTTTTGCCCTTGTTGACGATCTGTTTTGTTCTCCAAAGGATGTTGTGTCCTCTGTATAAATCTATCTATCCCTGTAGGATAGAATTATTGTGAAGATCTGGTCTCCCTCAGAGAGAATAACAAGAATAAAAGATTCTCTTTTTACTTTTTTTCTTTATTGAGGATAACTAGACTCTGAAGCTGTTGGAATCACCTCAGTACATACTCTGGTGGGAATTAAACTCATGCACTCTAGCATAATCTGGTATTTTTTAAGTGACTAAGCCATCTTTCAGACTCCATGTTGATTCCATGTTGATTTCTAAGAATGTGCCCACTGACACCTTTCTTTCAGTTACAAACATCACTTTGACTGGAAGAGTACCCAGGGGTGTATGTGTAGTGGAGGGGTGGTGATTGACATAGGTGTAAGTATATGTGAGTTCTGACTGTGACCCAGGCTCCTAAGGTGTCCATATCATGCATTTGGCCTCAGTAGCACTAAACAGACAGTTTAGATTTAACTAATACTCCGGAGACCTACCATAATCTATAATCTACCATGGATTTTACTGAATAATTGCAAGACATGACAGCTACAAAGCCATTATGAATCAACAGTATGCAGCTTCAGTGAGAAGAGGTCTTAGAATTATGAACATAGAAACTTAGGCAAGTGACAGGGGTTCTTCCAGACCCTGTGGTCAATAAGTGTCAGCAGTAAAAGTCAAACTAAGAGTCTTTCTCACATACCATAGTACTTTTTCAAAGCATCCCTGTGGGATCTACTCTCAGCCTTTTGACCAAGATCAAGTAAAATAACCTTTCAGAAGTATAGTTTTTCAAGACCTGATGTTTCTATTATAACCACATAAACACATTCACTATATATTTCTGAAACTCTCAACCAAGAACTTCTGCAGCATTTTCAATCACCCACATGTGGAACCTTGTCCAGTGAAAGCTCTGCCACATAGTGCATCACAGCAAAGTATACAAAACTGTTCACATGCATTTTCCACATTCTACTTAAATGCACTTTGGACATCAGGCCCTGGCAAGAACCTAATCCACATGCCCATTTATATTTCAGCATGTGTGAAGGATTTCTAAAGTTGGTACCAAAACATTTCTAAAATTCACTAAGAAATTTAGCATACTGCAAATAAATGTTAATTGTATTGTCATAAGTAGGGTCGCTTTAAAATCAGATCAATAAGGAAATAATGTGAAATATAGAGCTTCTAGGTAAAGAATTTTTGAGGATGACTAACCAATGCACACACACAGGAATCAATATACAAAAACATACTAACCATATGCATCAGGGTTCACTTTCCCAAGTCTCCTGGAGTCCTACTTCAGAGGCTTACATGCTTCTCTGGAGAAAAATATACTAGACACAAGCTATCCTGACAAGTTTCTTTGGATGTTTGTTTAACTCTAAGCCTGTTGGGAATCTCCTTCTCCCTTCCCATGTCCTGGTAGTAGAGTCAATTTATGATGTAGAAGTTACAGATATCTAATTGTGTATGTGTGTTTGTGTGCATGTGCTTGTTCTTGGATCATGCCTGGCAATGTCAGCACTATACTTGAGGATTGCTCCTGGCAATGATTGGGGAACCATGTGGTACAGGGAACTGAGCCAGGCTTCCTATATGCAAAGTATGCTTTCAGTCCATTGGGCTATTTCTCTAACTCATATTTGTATACTTAATATACACATTTAAAATTATAGTTAAATTTTAAATTTCTTTAGTTTCACATCTTCACGCAAACTAATAAAACAGAAAATAAAACAAAGCACTTAAAATCACTTTATAAAGTTATCTGTCTTTGTTAGAAGATTTATGGAGCACTTTAGCAAGATTTGAATTCCAGTTTAGAGTTGTTTCACTTTCATTAATGTAGGGCCTTATATTCCAGGGTTTGACACAGATTAAATGAAATTCAGTGTGCACAGTGGATAGGACATTTTGTCTTGCACATGGTCCATGAGAATTCTGTCTCGAGCGTCTTATAACCCTGAGCCTGCCAGAAGTGATTCCTGAGTGTAGTAGAATCAGGAGTAACCCTAATACTGCCAAGTGTGGCCCCCCAAAAATTTAGAGTGAAAAAATAAGAGTCTGATAATAGAAGAAGGTAGAAAGTTTGGGTTTAATCATCAAAAAGACACTGTTCAAAGAACAGAATGAGAGCACAGTAGGTAGGGCATTTGTATTTCATGTGGCTTAATCCAGTTAAATCTATGGCATCCCATATGATTCTATAAGCCTGTCAAGAGTGATTTCTGAGTGCAGAGCCAGGAGTAAATTGTGAGACATGGGGTGGAGGGCAGGCAACATTGTTCTCTATGAAAAATTATTTGTGCAAAATCAAGCCTAGGGGGCCTGGGAGATAGCATGGAGGTAAGGCGTTTGCCTTTCATGTAAAAGGTCATCGGTTCGAATCCCGGTGCCCCATATGGTCCCCCGTGCCTGCCAGGAGCAATTTCTGAGCATGGAGCCAGGAGTAACCCCTGAGCACTGCCGGGTGTGACCCAAAAAAACCAAAAAAAAAAAAATCAAGCCTAGGGTGTGCCCACCCAGCAACTGGATAATTGTCATCTCTGTGTCTCACTATCCTTATCAGTGACTCTGAGTGCTACAGCCTACGTTTCAGATAATACTGAAAATCAACTATGAGTTTCTACAGTGTTGACACTCTAACTTCCATAGTTCTTTTGAACTTGGAAATCTGTGTTCTTTTTGACTTGTAGAAATAGCCAGAATTCAAAGGATAATGTAAGCTTTAAGTCAACAATTACATCCTTCAAATAACTAAAGTTTGACTCATCTAAAAATCTTTGAACCTCTAGTTTTGAAAGAGTTTAAATCTAGTTCCTTAATTAATAAAGAAAAATAGAAACAAAAAAATATACTGTTATTATTACACTTGGTAGAAACACTGGGAAAATTATTCCAAAGCAGAACTCTACTTTCATTCCATCCTGACATGTTCATACAATGCGTGAATGCCATATGTGTGCTATTTGTATGTACAATGTGTGTGTTCACATTAACATAGTTGCCCTTAACATCACATAGTCACATGTTTGGTCTGTGTGTGTCATTTAATACCCATCTTTGCGATGTTCCACCTACCCATTCCACAGCCATCATTCTGCTCTTTACATAATGTTGTGCTATTTAAGAGAGGAAAATTCACCAAACTCCCTAGGCTTCTGGGTGTAAGTACCAACCATTAAGATAGTTTTCAGGGAAATCACAAACCCAGCTGTCTTATTCATTTCTTTTTAAAACATATCATCATCAGTTCTGGAGGAAAGACAGAGTTTCTGACTTCAGGAATTGATGTAACAATTCAGATATGAACCTATTTGAAAGCATTTTTAAGGCAGATACAAAGGAAAAATGGTCTTTTCAGAATGTCACAGTGGTCAAGATCAAAAATGCACACATGGAAGGAAGGGGGTGGAAGTAGGAAGGTATCTTGAAGCTGTGTGGTACCCACACAACCTATAAGAGGATCCAAGTTGGCCTTGCAATTGATAGCTAGCACAGACCTGCACATCAATAAGAGGCATTTATTCCCAGATATATAGAGAGAAGACCATGGCACCTGCAAGGCAGAGAGGGTCAGATGGCCAGAACAGCAGGATCTTATAAAGGCATGTTCTATAGGACATGCAGGCAAAGATTTGGCCTTAAGGCAGGACTTTAAACTGTGGCGTGGAGTGAGGAGAGATTGGAACATAGATAACACCTATGGAGGAAAGATGGCTATAGATAAAGTTCTTATACGGAACACTTGGGATTGCAAAGGGATCAGTGCTTGAAGCAGAGGTGAGAGAATTGAGTAAGGAAAATTGGATGTAAAACTGGAAATCACACACCCTGCTCAGACACAGAAAGTGACTCTGGAAATCAAGAGATTTCCAATCTCCTTTTTTTCACAAGAGTAGGACCCTGTGTGGCCACCCCAACAGGTACAGCCATTAGTCAGTCAAATGGGTTGTGTGGATCCAGCCTGAGGTCAAGATTAAATATGGCTATTAGTCAGGAAAAATCTTATCAGCACTTGGTTCCAGTGGTGCTGAGAGTAGGATTTGCATTGAGAACCTGCCTTGAAATCTCTACTTAAGTTACTGATGGAAATGAAACTCATGCACTGTGCATTTTATCACTCATTTTCATCCAAACTCAATGAAACGTTATGTGGCATGATTCCCAATCCACAATCAGATATGAAGCACAATAACTTAAATTATTGTAAAAACATTGTAGGTCTGTCTAGACTTCTAGAAATTCTTTTTCCATTGCGTTGTTTATGGAATTCTACTCAGAACCCTCTCTGCAAGAAAACAGGGCAGTTGTAAAGAACATTCATTTCTTATTTTATTTCCAACCTACCCTATTTTTTTTTATTTTCTGACTAATAGGATTTGCCTGACCATTGTAATAATTCATGTATGAACCCATTTAAAACAATTGGTAATGGCGGTGATGCACTGGAACTTAGAGTCAAGAATTCTTTTGAGGTTGGGGGTTAATTCAACTTAATCAAATATGGTTTTGTCATTGTGATAAACTTGGTGAACTTGGTAAGGCATCAGGCAGGTTTTTCTTGTGAAATAATTCTTCACATTCCATCCCTTACTTTGTAAATGATGAGTCATTTAATATAGACGTAAGAAAGTGTCAAATGGCACAGATAACTTCTAAACACATGAAAAATTTTATAGCATTGCATCAGAAGTAAAATGATATATTCTATATAAACTATTTTAAAATCATTATGAGAGGGGATGGGGTGATAGCATAGCAAGTAGAGAATTTGCCTTGCATGCAGCCAACCCAGGTTTGATCTTTGGCACCCCCAAAGGTCCCCTGAGCATGCCAGTAGTGGTTTCTGAGTGAAGAGTTAGGATTAACCCCTAAGGGCAACTAGGTATAGACCCAAATCCCAAAAAAATCATTATTAGAATATATTTTATTTCTTTATGTTCTAGGTTTGCTGTTTTTCTTAATAAGTTGGAATACTTGATGCATGTAAAATATTTTTTTATTTACCCAAGAAGACAGCCCCATTTGCTTTTGGTGGAAGGGATTAAGATCTGAGGATCCAGACAGGCTTTTCACTTCTCTCATTTATTCACATTGGGTTTATTTATATATAAAAATAAAGACCTCTGACCAGTGCAACATTCCCATCACCAATGTCCCAAGCGTCTCTCCTCCCCACCCCATGTAAAATCTTTTAAAATATTTTATTATACACCCCATGTAATATTATTTACACCTCAAATAAAATCTTTTAAAATATTTTATTATAATATTCAAAACTGCAGACCTAAAATATATACTTATATTTAAATATACTACTTATAATTATGTGTACACATATGTCTATATATTTGATGCTATTGTGTTGCTAAGGCAGGGTTCAAAGTTAGTTTGATTCCATAAAACAGTATGGATTCTCTCAGTCTATTACATCTAGCTAAACATGGTCTCTCCTTAATTATTGAATTCAGGTTCCATTTTTACTTCATTCTGATTCCTCTTTAGCAATTCCAAAAATGACCTCCCATTCACTTGAGAGGAACTGTACATTGGTACAGAGCTCAGGGTGGAAATGTCTGCCCAGTAAGAACTAAGCGACATGGTCTTACAATTGTAAATTTGAGTTTTATCCCAGTAAACACTTCACTAATTTATAACTCCCCAGAGCAAAATGAACAAAATTGGAAATAAAGTAGATGCTCCCTTTGGGAAATTATTTGCAAGGATTTTGTAGGGCATTTTTCCCTGTCAATTTGGGAGTGAGAATTCTTCTTTTCAGCCTTGCTTTTGACTGGAAGACACTGAGGGACCACAGACAGCATCATATAGTGGAGGAGAATAAGGGAAGTGCAAGGTGCAGAAAAGCTTGTAAGTACCAGTTGAATGACTCTCAACATTTATCCCAAATTATCATGTTTGGTCATCCTGGAGTTTTCATTCAAGGAAACTCACATTTTATCCACTCTATTTTTCTGTTGTAGGAAAGTGATATGTCCCCAGGTTAAGGGGATTCATTCCAGTTTTCTACCTTTAAAAGTCTCTTAGAGAAGCTTAATAGTTCTCAGCATGATTAGGAGATGGTGTTAGTTTATCTACCTTCAAAGTAAATTAGAGTTTTGTATAATATGAAGAGAGACAAATTCCACTTTTGTCTGACCTTTTTAAGAATAAAACAGTCAAGGGCCAGAGAGATGGCACAGCAGTAGGGCATTTGCCTTGCACACTGCTGACCCAGGATGAACCAAGGTTTGATCCCCTAGTGTCCCATATGGTTCCCCAAACCAGGATCATTTCTGAGCACATAGCCAGGAGTAACCCTTGAGCAGCAAAGGGTGTGGCCCCAAACCAAAAAAAAAAAGAATAAAAGAATCAGTGAAATACTCTATAAGGACCCAAATAAAAATTCATTTTGTCCTTGTGAAATGAGACCCACAGAACTGTCCAATAGAAATTTCTGAAATGTTTGGAATTTTCTTTTCTTTTTCTTTTATTTTATTTGGGGGGGGGGATGGTGCACCCAGTGACACTCAGGGATTACTCCTGGCTATGCGCTCAGAAATTGCTCCTAGCTAGGGGTACCATATGGGACACCAGGGATCGAACCAGGTTCATCCCAAACCTGCCACATGCAAGCAAATGCCCTATCACTGTGCTATCGCTCAGGCCCCTGTTTGGAATTTTCTTGATTTGCGCTATTCAAATCAGAGATTGAAAGTCGTATGTGTCTACTGAGCACTTGATGAGGCCACAATGACCAAGAAACTGATTCTTTTATTTTGTTTTATTAATTTAAGTGTAAATTACCACAAACATATCAAGTAGACAGTCATATTTTGCAGTGCCACACAAATCCTAAGACTTTATGTTTTTCTATACATTTTCTGCCACATTTAATAAATAAGTTAAACAATTTTAGCATCCAGTTCCTAGACATTTTTCTTTGTTTGTTTTATTGGGCCACAGCTGGGGACGCTCAGAGGTTACTCTTGGCTAAGTGCTCAGAAATCGCTCCTGGCTTGGGGAACCATATGGGCTGCTGGGGGATCAAACCAAGGTCTGTCCTAGGCTAGCGCAGGCAAGACAGATGCCTTACTGCTCCATGCCATTACTCCAGCCCCAAGTTCCTAGACAATTTCAATAAGTTAACAAATTTATCAAATCCAATTCTTTATATACTTATATGTTATACTCTAATATAATTTGTGGACAGATTAAAACTAAGGTGCAAATTTCTCTGTAATTAGTTTCAAAATAGAATGCTTGATTTTTGCCTGAAAACTTTCCTGTTTTACCATTAGGGAAGTTTTCAACGCAAGTTAGTGAAGTCTCAGTTATGTCATTTTTTGGAAGGTGGGGTAGTTTCAATATTCTATCCCAATGCCTTACATTGCAAGGTGTTGACTTTACCACAGGGTCACATCCTGATCCTTTAATTATGTTATTCTTCAAAATAGTCAACTTTTTTTCTTTCAAGCACTTAAAAATATCATATTATAGGGACTGGAGAGTTGGCACAGTGGTAGGGCATTTGCCTTGCAAGCGGCTGACCCGGGATGGACCTGCGTTAGATTCCTGGCCTCTCATATGGTCTCGCAAGCCTTCCAGAATTGATTTCTGTATACTTAGATTTGCATAAAACACTGGGAGAGACAATGCTCTGGTCTCTTGCAAAGTTAACAAGCTAAAGCCCTGTCCTTAATAACAGTCAGAATGCATAAGGAATATGATCCCTACATGGTAAGAGGAAAACAACCAAGAAATGGTCCAGAAATATAACAGAATGGTAGCAGGAGTCATATCCCTAAAAAAATAACTAGAAAATCAGCAGGATTTGAGTTATTTTCTGAAGGAAAGGAGTGTTCAGCACCACTCTGGCACCGTGTGTTTTGCAATTGTATTACTTGCCATACAAAGGGAAACTCTAGGATAGCCGAGGAGAATGGCTTAGAGTTTTAACAACACTCCAGGTTATAGACTCTGCAGTTTCCAGGTTAGGAACAGCCCAGAGACTGGTGGAATGGTTTGATTTTAATTGTGCTCTTCTAGAGGAATCAATAGTATAAATGTGAGAGAATATCCACATCAAACCAAGTGGTTGAGAGAACTAGGAGAGGCTCACCCAGGCCAAGGGAACTCAGATGCCTTAGACATCAACATGGTGATATCAAGGTCCCATTTGCATGTAGGTGTTCAAGAGGTACATGTGCTTATAAGTTTTCAGGAGTGTTGTATGTGCATGTATCCAGGTCAAAAGAAGTAAGATGTGCATGTTATAATTTTAGAAACAGACTTTGCATTTATGTGGTAAAGAGAATCACATATGCAGTTGTGGGCATAGAAGATATCATATTTGTACACATGAACAAACTGTGTGCATATTGGTTGTGAGAAGGTCTGGCATGCATTTAGGTGTTTATGATAAGGTCAAATATAATAAGATTAAGTAAGGATAGACTTATATATACACAAATGGCTGGACTGGAAACCTAAGTATAGAGAGATAGTGAGACTCATGGATTGAAAAATAAGAGAAGAATGCAGACAAGGAAAGTACTCTAAATTCTCAGTAAAATCCTCTGAATAATTCAGGGATGGTCTCAAAAGTTAGTTACTTAGAATATCAATTATTTTAAAGATTGAAGTATATCACAAATATTTTCCCACTAATGATCTTCACACCCTGGAGAAGAGCATTTATACTGTTGTAAAGTACTCCCAAGAAAGATTTCCAGCATATTGATGATGGCAGCTGGTCACACACAGACCTCTCCAAGGGTATGTACCTAGGCAGACTATTTTGAAAATAAAAATTGAATATATGGCTTTTTAAAATACTTGGAGATTATTCATAGATGACTCTAATGTGTTTTCTCTTTAGTATCTGAGCAAAGTATAGAATACAACTACCAGGGCAAGGTAAGGGACATGGCAACTTTCTCCTCTGTAACAGCAACACTTACCTGCATGGTTCCTTGGACAGGCAGACTAAGGACTGGTGATATACCTCAATCAAAGGTGAAGAAAAAGTTAAAACAAGAGGCTTATTTGGTGAAGAATTTTGAGAGAGTTTTTTGAGAATAATTTTGGGAGGGAAGAATTTCAAGGAGTGCTCAGGAGGCTAAGGATGCATTCTGTCTGGGCCCTGTTGTGCTAGGGAATACCAGGGCTACTTGGGTGTTGCTCCAGGGCCTTAGCAGTAATGCATAGTGATTCAAAGAATTGAAGTAGGATAGGCTGAATGCAGAGCATGCACTTTAACTCATGCAAAATCTCCTCTTACTTTTAGTGGAGATATTTGCCTACAATTTTTTGATTTTTCATCTAGTTTCAATTATGGCTGGAAGCACACTCATCCATATTTTCCTTTTGTCGTGGTGAGCACCTGGTCAGGGGTAGTTACGAAGGGGCCATTAGTCTGAATATGCATCAAGAAGCCAAGGAATTTTTATAGAGATATGCCTCAGTGCTTCCTTTAATAGGAAGGCTATACCATGCTCAGACTATTTCACCTTGTGACTTAAAAATTAAAAAAAAAGTAGACATTTTAAAATGCATATCCCCTCATTCTTTTATTTAGTTATTTGTTTTTCTTTTGGGGTCACACCCTGTAACGTTAATGAGTTACTCCTGGCTCTTCTCTCAACAATCACTTCTGGTAGGCTCAGGTCAGCTGTGTGCAAGGCAAATGACCTACCTACCGTATTATCGCTCCAGCCCCCTCATTCTTTTAATAACTATTTAGAGAAGGGTGCATTTTCATAGCACAATAATTACATGAAGAGCCTCCTTCTTGCACGTCTTGCAATTGCAGACACATTCCCTGAGATATTTTTCCTATCTCTTCTTTCTCTTTGTCAAAACCCAATGTGCTTTCCTAAATATATCTGCCCATGAGTAGCCTTTTGACATAGCCTCTTACTATGGTCATTGAGTGCCCTATTCATACTTATATGGTCATTTATCATGTATTACCATATCCTGATGGGCATGATTTGAATCTCAAACACTGTACCATTTTGTAGCTCCTCTTAAACAAGTCTTCACATTGCTAGAAATTCAAAATGCTGAGCTAAAAGATAAATCAGGGGCCTGAGCGGTGGCGTAAGCGGAAGGCATCTGCCTTGCCCAAGCTAGCCTAGGATGGACCGCTGTTTCATTTCCCATCATCTATTTTGGTCCCCCAAGCCAGGAGCAATTTCTGAGTGCATATCCAGGAGTAACCCCTGAGCATCACTGGTTGTGGCACAAAAATCAAACAAAAAAGATAAATCAGGGACCCGGGAGATAGCATGGAGATAAGGCGTTTGCCTTTCATGCAAAAGGTCATCGGTTCGAATCCCGGTGCCCCATATGGTCCCCCGTGCCTGCCAGGAGCAATTTCTGAGCAAGGAGCCAGGAGTAACCCCTGAGCACTGCTGGGTGTGACCCAAAAAAAAAAAAAAAAAAAAAACAAAAAGAAATAAATAAAAATTAAAATTAAAAAAAAAGATAAATCAGAAAAAGTTTATTTGGATAGCATAGCCTATACAAAATTCTTGAGTTCTAGAACTGTTGAGGGAAATCAGTGAGTCAACAGACAGGCCAGTCAGATAGCCTTCGGCAAACAGAGCTCCTGTCTATTCCTAATGTGAGAGGACTAGGCAGGATTATCTGGGAGATTTCAGAACTCTGTTGCTTCAGTGGGAACAGTGTGACATTGAGCTGCCATTGAGAGGAGAGTGTGGACCAGCAGTACATTGTTGTCTATTCCATTACACATGTGTCTGATGCCACAATACTGCACAGAGGAGACAATGCTCACACTTGCAGACAACCTTGTTTCCTCTCCAGCTCTATCTCCTAAAAACCAATCATGATTACTAAATGAATTATGAGAGCATAATTCATTTATGTGCATTTGTAGTCAATGGATAGGAAATTGGAATGATAGCAACAATACTGTCTAGGAAGAGTTGTGAACCTTGTGTCAAATTCACAGCTATGTCTTCATTGCCAAGTGGTAGGATGTCTGGTCTGGTTATTGATACAGAAACAGAGTTGGAAAATTATCAAAAATATAAACACATCACTAAAAGATAAAAACATAAGAACATCTCCATGTATTATTAGTCCACTGAGTTTTCACAAAACAGGAAAGCAGAGGCACCTTAGACTTAAAGAAAAGGAATTGCTTAGATCTTTCTCTTCATATCTACTTCTTCACGTTTAAAATTCTACTTTAGAGGGAAAGGAGTTTTATGTGTTTCTGATACCTAGATTATTGTTGGAAAGAAGAGTAATGGGTATGCAATGATTTAATTCTGGACTTGACTTAGGGAATCTGGGCACACATCCTGAGGATCATGTCCTACAGACTCTTTCACTTCCTTTCTCCTCACTTGCTTCTTTCTGATGTTTTAACTCCCAATTGCTACTTCTCTTTCTGCAACTTCATTGAATGGATTCCAATGTATTCTACTGAAAATTGTTATTCTGATCCACAGCTCATTTTTCCAGTTAAATATAATAGACACAGACCCTTGAGTTAACCCTTCCAAGTTAGGATTCTGTGAGCATCAAATCCTCTACCAAGGTTATTAGCTCCAAGGGAAAGATACCTCCTGTAATTAGTGTGTCATATTAAATGTGTGCAGTCTTCAGCTTTGTTTTCCTATCTTCAGTATTGCGTTCTTATGAAGAGTTTGGGTCCCTCAAAACCCACTAGAAGGCAGATGCAGAATGAGACATGTTTGCTCTGTGTGTGTGTATTCAGAGAAGTGATCTGGTGAATTGTTGTTTTGGGGGGAATTTTTTTAATTTGGTTAAATCTAGCCTTTCCCGGAAGCTCTCTGTTAGAATAACCATACAGTGACTCACTCTGTCACCATTCTGTCTCTGCCTTGGAATCTTTGCTTCTCCCAAGGAGATTTCTGCTTTCTTTCCTTTCAGATTAAGGTTATATTATTTGCTTATCTCTTGTTCCCCTACTCACATCACTATCCCTTCGGTAAGCTTTTATGATGAATAAAAAGTCACTTTAATTCTGTATATTGTTTTGTTGTGATTTCTCTAGTATTTGAGGAAATTTTATTTTAGTTACCATGATAGGGTTTCATATTCACAATGCTTCAATAATAGTATTAACAAACAAACCAGAGTGCTTGTTTTCATCTGTTACTGTCTTAGGGTCTCCCCCTTTCATAACTACCACCACAAAAAGCTCATTTATGTAAACACATTCTCATATTCTGTTTCTTTAGTCATTTGTTATTCCCATACTATATATACTCTTATAGCCTGTATATGAGACAGTCTGTATCTGTCCCTCTCCCTTCATATCTATCTAAATAGCAGAAAATTGCATAATTTTATCTTTCTTATAGCTGATGTGTATACACACATGCATGTATGTATATATATATATATATATATATATATATATATATATATATATATATATATATATATACACTTTTTCCAGTCATCTGTTTGGGCTGTTTTTTTCATATCTTGGCTGGTGTAAATAATGCTACAGTAAATATAGACACACAAATGTCTTTTTTTGAATATCAATATTTGATCCCTTAGGTAGATAACAAGAAGCAGTATTTGGGGTTCATATGGAAGTTCACTTCTTAGCTTTTTGAGAAATGTCTATTTTGTTTTTCAAAAGAGTTGAATCAGTGGACATTCCTACCAGCAGTGTATAAGGGTTCCTTTTCCCTACATCCGCACTATACTGAATATTTTTGTTCTTTTTGATGTGTGCCAATCTCTTTGATGTGAGATATAACTCATTGCAGTTTTGATTTGCATTTCCCTGATGATCAGCAATGCAGAGCATTTTTTCTTATACCTATTGGCCATCTGTACACCATCTGTGAAGAATTTTCTGTTCATCTCCCTTGCCCACTTTTTTGATGGGATTGGTTTTTTTTTCTTATTAAGTTTTACAAGTGATTTATATGTCTTAAATATTAATTCTTTGTCAGATGAATGATGGACAAATGTTTCTCTCAGTTTGTAGAGTATCTTTTTATTCTGACCATCATTTTTCTTGTGGTGCAGAAGCTTCTTTCTTTATTCTATTAGTTCTATTTGTTTATATTTGCTTCCATTTGCTTGGCAAAGGGCATCCACTCACTAAAGATGCCACCAGATTGAATGTTATAAAGGGTTCTAACTATGCTTTCAATGTAAGTTGCAAATTCAGGTCTGATATGATGCCTTTAATTCATTTTGAGTTGACTTTTGTGTATAGTGTGAGACAAGAGTCTGTGCTCATATTTTAATATATAAGTAAGCAGTTTTCCAAGCACCATTTACTAAAGAGGCTTTCCTTAATACTCTTAATTCCTTGTCAAAGATTAGATGGCCATAAACTTAGATCTGTCTCTTGTTTCTCAATTATGTTCCATTGGTCTGAGAGTCTGTCTTTATCCCAGAACCTCCCACCTTGATTGCTTTAACTTTTAAGTATAAAGTTGGGAATAGATAAGCCTCCCACATTCTTTTTACTATGATTTCTTTGGCTATACAGTAGGTTTCATTACTCTATATAAATTTCTACAGCATTTGGTCATTTGTTTTTTTGTTTTTGTTTTTTGTTTTTTTTTTGTTTTTTTTTGTTTTTGTTTTTTCTGGTTTTTGGGTCACACCCGGCAGTGCTCAGGGGTTACTCCTGGCTCCATGCTCAGAAATTGCTCCTGGCAGGCACGGGGGACCATATGGGGCACTGGGATTCGAACTGATGACCTTTTGCATGAAAGGCAAACGCCTTACCTCCATGCTATCTCCCGGGCCCCTCATTTGTTTTTTTAATAGAAGTTTTTTTAACTTAATCAAAATATTTCAATTTTCTAATTAGAGAATCCTTAAAGACCAAGATGCATTTGCCTGTATTTCAGGTTTCTTTTAAACCTGTGATTTAAGAAGGAGAGGTCCCTTGAAACTCTGGACAGTGCTGGTGGTGTCTGCTACCCTTTGGCTGATGACCAGCCAGAGGTTGGGTTGAAGACCTCCAGACCTTGACTTGGTAATATTTAGCTGGTTTTATTCTTAAACTCTTGTGCAAAGTAAGTGCTGGGGTCATTATAAAAATAAAATTGTTTCTGTTTTTACTAGTATCAGAAGTATGCCCAGCACTCCAGGTGATAGAAGGATTCATTGTTTAAAGCACTAGACTTGGGGCCAGAGCAGTGGCTCAAGCCATAAGGCATCTGCTTTGCACACACTAGCCTAGGATGGAACGCGGTTCTATCCCCTTACGTTCCATTTGGTCCACCAAGGAAGGAGAGATTTCTGAGCACATAGCCAGGAGTAACTCCTGAGCATCACCGAGTGTGGCCCAATCCCCCCACCCCCCAAATCACTAGACCTGATGTAAGAATGAGAGGCAGAAACCAGCTATGATACCTAGAGTATAGGCAGTGAAGTTTCAGTAGAAAGACTGAATTGAGAGATAGTGAGGTCCATAAAAATAGGACAAAGATTATCAATACTTATAGTCTGACCCAATTCCAACAAAGAATGAGTCAAATAAAACTTTTTACATTTGAAACTCCAACAACCAAGATCAAAATATTTCAAAGATAAAAAGATTCCATTTTCCTAATAAGTCTTTTTCTTTCTCTTGTCTAATAGGGTACAGTTTTAAAATACTTATATCAGACTTGCAAATCAGGTTTAAAATCATCAAATAAAAATGTCCATCAGTCCATCAAATCTACATCAGAGTTAATCGTCGTTTACTAATTTCACTCTCTTCTCTCCACTTTCTGAATTCTAAAACATTTTCTCAGCTGGCATATTTTGATCATCTTATTCTCTATCATTTTTATGTACTTTTTTTTTCAAACTACCTTGAATTCTGGCTTCGGGTTTCTTGCCTTTTTTGGATGGAGTGTGTTTTAAGATGAGAATGAAATAGAAACAGAGATTTTATTTAAAAAAATTCCTCATGTATCTCTGGGGTCAGAACATGCCTTTCCCTATTGTACTTTAAGTGCAGAGAAACCTCTTTTCTTTTTCTCCTTTTTATACATTTCAGCCAAAGTAGTGTCTAGTCCTCAACAGATCCCATTTTAACCGTCCTGACTACATGCTAGTTATTGGTGCCTGAGAGTGTCACAACCTTGCCTGGATTGGTTATCTCTTAACAGTGCACTCTGTGGTTTCTATAAACACGGAGTCTCCTGAGAAATCCTAATTCTTCCCATTTTTTTTTCTCACAGGGCTGACATTTCACTCAGGTTCAGAGGGCCCTGGGAGTTAAACTCCTGTTATAGTTTATAATAATCTTGCTTTACATCCAGACTTAGCCTGCCTACTCATAGTCTCTTATCCTTGTGAAGCCCTGGTATCTTCCAGACTACTGGTAGAATTGTATCAGTACCACCCACCATCTTGCTTACCAGGTACTTCTGCAATTACAAACTTATGCCAGGACCCAAGATACTGAAAAGAGAAATTACCAAGCCAGGGCATCTCCCTCTAGGGCCTGGAGGTAATGATGTGGCCAGAGCAGGTCCAGTAAATGGAATTATAGGGATAAAAATTTAGGGGTTAGAATGCCTCAATCAGGACTGGAGTGATAGCACAGAGGTAGGGGTTTTGCTTTGCGTGCATCAGATCCCAGGATGGACCTGGGTCAGATCCCCAGCATTGCAGATGGTCCTTGAGCCTTCCAGGAGTGATTTCTGAGTACAGAGTCAGGGGTAACACCTGAGCACCACTAGGTGTGGCCCCAAAACAAAAACAAACAAACAAAAATGAAAGCCTCAATCAGATCCCTGACAATTCTAAGCTATCCATAGTCATTGACAAATGATCAAGCTTCTAATTTTCAGTTTTCTTATGAAGAGTGGTATGATATCTTATCCCCACTCACAGGAGAACGTGCTTTGTCATACGCTCTGTGGTATCTGGGAGAACAAAGTAGCCACCATGCATGATCAGTGCCCAGCAGAGAAAGAACTGCAATGCTCTTATCCTTCAACCAGGTAGTTGTACACAGAAATGCTGAATGATAAGGCTGAATCAAAACTCAGTGTCAAACTAGGTCTAACAGTAGATTCTCAGTCTGGAGAGCATCTGACCATCAACTATTGGGAGGCACACATCTTGGCATCTCCGGTTTTCCTTCTCTTTAAATGAGTGGTCTTTGGGTTTAAGGAGTTTCCCTAAGAATCAAGGAGATTGAAATGTCACCTAAATCATTTAATTTTCAACTTACTAAAATAAATATTATTTAGTGATTTGAATAACAGCCCTGAAGGGTTCTGGATGGTGATGGGATGGATAGAGGGTGAGACCTTTTTCTGCTGGTCAGGTCACACCTCTGCAACGCTCTTCAGCCGGCGGTATGAGAGTTCAGGGTAGAGGAGAAGAAATCATCCACAGCAGTCAGGTTTTGGGAGACATCAGCTTTATTCAGGGCCAACACATGTAGCTCCTAAGCTTAAACCTTTGACACTGGGTTCATCATCAGCCCTGATATCTTAACCTCTTTCAGTCATTTCTCCTCTTGCTGCTTCTTCCTTGCTGAATCTCTCTCAATCTCCCCCTCAATCCTCCTAATCAATCCCCTTCCAGCCTCTGAGGCAATATTTTTTTCTTTTTTCTTTTCTTTTTTTTTTTTTTGGTTTTTGTTTTTTGGGTCACACACGGCGGCGCTCAGGGGTTACTCCTGGATCTAGGCTCAGAAATCGCTCCTGGCAAGCTTGGGGGACCATATGGGATGCCGGAATTTGAAACACCGTCCTTTTGCATGCAAGGCAAATGCTTTATCTCCATGCTATCTCTTGAGGCAATCTTTTGATTCCTCCTAAAGTCCTCTCCCAGAAATGGGCAGGTCTTACTAACAGGTAAGGTTACACAGGAAGAATGGGGAATGAGGTAACACAGTGACATTTAATTAAACACTTTTGGACACATAACAGATTATAAAACAGGAAGTCAGGCCCGGAGAGATAGCACAGCGGCATTTGCCTTGCAAGCAGCCGATCAAGGACCTAAGGTGGTTGGTTCGAATCCCGATGTCCCATATGGTCCCCCGTTCCTGCCAGGAGCTATTTTTGAGCAGATAGCCAGGAGTAACTCCTGAGCGCTGCCGGGTGTGACCCCCCCCAAAAAAACCCATAAAACAGGAAGTCTAGAATATGAGCAAATAGATTATCTTGCTACTGAACAACGCTGTCTACTGGATTCTTCTAATATTCATGTCTGGCCCCTTTCTTCTCCTCCTCTGAAGATTCTGTGTTACGTTTCCAGAGTTGAATGTGCTTCTTCCACCAACAAATAACCATTGCATAGGGCAGAATGAATAAGATAATGAGTCCAGTGGAAAAGGAACTATAACCTGAAAACAATTCATTGAAGGAAAAAATTCCAAAAAATGAAAATAATCAGTGTGGTCCCTAATCTAAGAGTTCTGTGATTTCTTTTGCGGGGAAAAAAGCACTACCTATCAATGAACAATCTAAAATAACTTTCCCCCAAACAAAATATCAACCCAAACTTTCATAACTAGAGGTGAAAACAATATTGGTTGATATTTCTAATGTACGATAGATTTGCAGGTAAATTATATAAGAACAAAAATACAAAGTCCTATAAAACCCCACAAAATTTCTTTCGGAATTCCATCTGGAGTGAGTAACTCAAACCTTGTATAGCTATCACTTGCCCTCCTTATTCAACATGTCAAGTAGACAACATTTCAGTTGTCTCATTCAGAAAATAAATCACCTGCCCAGGCCAGAACAATAGCACAGAAGGTAAGACATTTAAGTTACATATAGTCAATCTGGGTTCAAACCCTGGTATCCCATATGGTCCACCCAAGCCTTTCAGGACTTCAGGACTATTTTCTGAGTACAGAGCTAGAAGTAACCCCTGAGCATTACTGGCTATGGCCCATAAACAAACAAAAATAATTTACTTGCCTTTTTCCTTAAATATGGGCTGTGATTCAAAGTCAACTGAAGGGAGAAGGCTTATTACATTATTTTTCCCTAAAGAAAATACAAAACAAAAGATTTTTAACCCTTCCATTGGTCAATTTTATTCTCAAAATATGATCTAGATTTTTTACTTTGTTTATTCTTTTGCTTTTGGGGGCCACACCCAGCAGTAGTCGGGGATTATTCCTGGCTCTGCACTCAGGAAACACTCCTGATAGTGATTATGGGATGCTGGGCTTTGAATCCTGATGGACTTAATGTAAGGCAAGAGTGAGCTTTGCCTGCTATATTATTGCTCTAGACTCCCAATGTCTATATTATTTTAATGTACATTCATTCAAAGAGCTTATTAGATCAATAGTTTTATTTTGATAGAGATGCATCGGGATGAAGCCAACAGTCATGTCCCATGGTTCAAAACCTGGTTTGGAATCCAAATAAATCATTGTTGGCACTGGTTACTTGGCTTTTCCCAGCACACATACTTTGGGCTGTGCTCTTTTCATATCTGAAACTAGAAAAAATAATAATAATTTTAATAACATTTTAGTCCAAGGATGACTAATTTAGGACTTAGCATTCAATCTCTAACCTACGAATTAGGAATATAGTTCCCAAAAACAATTCCAAAAACATGACCAGAGACAGAAGAGATATAGCAAGTGCTTATATCCATGTCCTTGTTTCCAGTCCTTCCAGAAAAGGTTTTTCTTTTACAGTAGGAGTTCTCATTTCTGAGGCTCTGAATACAAGGCACTAACCTGTCACTATCCAACGCATTGCTTGCACAAAGACATACACATACAACTCTATCACAGAACATATAAAAGTTTTCTCTTTCTTTTTTTTTCTCTTTTATTCTCTTTTTCCAGAAGATTATTTCTAGTCTTTATAGGTTACATAGAAAAGGTCATTAAATTTTTTTTTATTGTTTTGGCAGTCACATTTAGTGGTAATAGGGAGGCTGAAGAGAGAGCCAGGGCCACTCTTGTCAGTGTTCAGGGTCAACAGCTCTCAGGAGAAAATCATTTTAATGGGCTTATTTTCCTAAGAAACATGTTTGTGGTGCTAGGAGAATTAAATTTTTCATTAAACTATATTCTGAAAAACACAACTTTTTTTAAATTATTTTCTTAAATAGCATATCTAAGAACCAGGGAGATAGTGTGATGGTTAAGGCACTTGTCTTGCACATGACTGACCCTGGTTCAGTCCCCAATACCTTCAGTGGTCTCTTGATCAACACTAGATGTGACACCGGAGCAGAGAATCAAGAGGAAATAAGCTTCTGGTCACCAGTCTGACCTAAAATATAAAAAAAGAAAAGAAGAAAAAAAAGAAAGGAAAAGAGAGAGAGAAAATCAGGTATAAATTTGCTTTCCATTAAATGAAATTTGATATTAATAATAACAGATTGATATAAATACATTGATTTCTATAGATATATCAATATTGTTAATGCACAATACAGATATTTGATATATTATGAATCTTCCACCATCAGCAGACATGTATAATTTTGAAGCACTTTTCAGTGCAGAGATGAATGGTGGAATACATCATCAGTGACCTGGATTTACATGACTCCTTCATGAACAGATCACATCAAACTTATCAAACTTATGCCCAAACTTATCCTTCACACAGACTCTAAGCAACAGCAACAGAGAGGGGGAGCAGAATTGCACACACATAAACCTAGGAGTCTTCCCTGTCCTCCTCATGGCTATTATATGACCATTTGCCCTTCAGGGACTTCAACCTTCATTTTTGCTCCTTCTAGGAATTGGCTTTTTTCTTTACACAGACTACAGTTCCCCGAAGGCAAGAATGCATTCTTCAACTTCTCTGATCAGATATACAGGAAAACCTGACACATTCCAGACAACTTTCCAATGACAAGGTTTACAATAGGTTCAAGAAAACAGAAGAATGCTGAAGTTGGAAACTACTTAATGTGGGCCCAGGCAGAGGGGACTCTGGAAAGTACACCAAAGTGCAGTGCATGATTGGCATCTCAGGAGACTGTGGGTTTTCCTGGCTCTCAGTGGCCACTCTCTACTGTCCTTGCACAGGAACTGGGCAGAAGGAAACTATCACATGCCTGCCTTTTCCTCCATCTATGACAGGTTCTCCTTCCCCATACCTTCATCCCACTCCTTCCCAACATCTTTGATCACAAAAGGTTTAGGTTGCAGGACAAACTCCCAGAAAACCTACAGGGTCTGATAGGTCAAGATCTCTATGTAGTGACTCATATATCCATTTGTCCCTATTGCTTCTGCATCTCTCTCACCTTCTTTTGATTAGGGCACCCTGAGCTATTTCTGCAGAAGGCTCAAGCCAAATTGTGCCCTTCTCACCATCATTTTCTCTCTTACTTTTAAATCTGCATCTGCTGTACATGTTCCCCTAAGCACATCCCTACCAGACATGTGACAGCCTACAAATATGTCCACACATGAGCTCACAGCTAGGATTCCCACTCAGCATCTCCATGTATTCATACCAAACACCTCTGTGCCTCTTCATTTGTGGCTATGGGGAAATGGTCCAGATAACAGTGAAGATTGAGTCAACAGTTAGAATAAGGGCTGCGATGATGACTTCCGTCAGGCACTCAGCTTGGTTGGGGAGTGTACAGAAGCTGCTCTTGGTAACTATCCCTGGATCTCTCTCCTCCCCTAAAAATTATCCTGGATTCTTTGGATCTGACCCATCCAGGCTCACCCATCCAGGGCCTATGGGAGGTCTGATGACCTTGCCTAGTTTTCCAAAACAGCTGGAACTAAACATTCCTTTAATCCTTTATTCCTAACAAGGGCATTATCCTATTTAGGAATGTGAGAATTAAGGTCAGAGAGGTAAAGACTCATGTGAAAGTCACCTACATAAAAATCAAAAGTGGTTTTCCATTCCAGACAAGCCCTCTACTACACTCTCTGATCTCCAATTTGAACCTGGAAAGGGGTGGGAAAGGAGGACCTCTTAGAAAAGGTAGTGTTGTACCCTACGTCCTGGCCAGAGTTTCTCTAGACTCTTGTTCTCTAGCACCACTTGTTCCCCACCTACAGATGCTCAAAACCTCACCACAAGCAGCCACTGGTAGTTACCACCCATGAAGGTCTTGTGATACTTTCCCCCAGAGAGAGTCTATGGGACTGCTCTGGGGCCCAGCTGGAGACCATGTCAGGAGGATTTAATCTGTGAACTTAGGCTGGAAAGGAGTTGGAACCACAGCAGCAGCTGGTTGCTCAGGCCAAGAAGCAGGAATCTGCTCACCAAAACACCAAGAGAAAGAAGCAGGATATTAGATCACACATCAAGTCACTTGCCTATGGAGGAGAAAACCACGTTGGCTCAGAGCTCTTAATAATCCATTAAGCAAATGTTGAGGTCTTGGTTTCTGGGAAGAGACCATTGACCTCTACATCTTCTTGTACCATGGGATACTGTCCTGCTATTTACAAGCATGGCAGGACCAGGACTTTGGACCTTGCTACCCAAGACCCTGGTCAAGATGAGAAAAAGGTGACAGACATTGAAAATCCTCAGGCTCTCTCATCAGTCATGTATCAGGCTGGACACATGGCAAAAAAAGAGGACATGCTGAGAGGCTGGCCATGAGAAAGGGCCATCTACAAAAGGAAAGAGACAAAGCTGATCTCACAGACACCTGTAATCTTCCAGACTGGAGGGTATTTGGGAAAAGGAAGGATGGAACCAATGATGACCATAGTGGCTCATTGGAGAGTAGAGACATTGATACAGGGAAGATAGTGACTCTGAGAAATAGGGGCCTCATGTGCAGGGCTCACATGATAATGGATGGTCCTTTCGAGGAATGTCCAACCAAGCACTTGCATTGGAATGTCCTGCCCAAGGAAAGGCAGAGTCTCTAGGATCCTCAGGACATGTTCCAGATTTCTAATGGACATTAGGTTATGATCCCCATAGCCATAATCTTTAGGATGACTACTAGCAGACACTACTACTGCTGCCCTGGTGACACCAAGTTTTTAGTGTCTTCTCAAGTTGCTACTGGGGTCCTTCAGCATGCCAAGTACAGGGCCCTGGCTGCAAGGGACATTAACCTTTCCTTGGTCAGCAATGCTGGGAGAAAATTCATCATATAACACAGCCCTAGCTGGCAGCATTTTAAATACTGTGCCTCCTTTTCCAAATGCCTTCTGGATATTTTGAGGCACTTACTTGGCTTTCCTGAGTCTTCTAAGCTAAATATCTCTGAATGAACCCTCACTACTATCCCCGTCACCACCCTACCCCTTTGAGCACAAGGTTGAAATCCTTTGGCCTCCACACACATTGCAAACTGCTGGGTACTCCCTGATTCCACCTCCATAAAGCTAGACTTGGCACACATAGAAATCCCAGATGCAAAGGCACGTTCCTTGGCAGGAGTCCTAAGCCAGTAAGTGGGAGAAAAGCCAGTGTCAGAACATCTGAGAGAGGCATTTCACCTCAGTCTTTCTTACCCATTCTGGGTCATGGCTGTTGACTTTCATTTCATATATCTAGCATCTCTTTCTTTGTCCCTTGAGTCAATTGCTATAGAGGAAGCCTCATACCACAATCCCAAAGGGTTTGGGGTATGCAGGGCTGGAAGCAACACTGACATAGAAAATAATTCACACAGTTAAGGGAGATAAAACTGGTTCAGGAACTTCCACTACAAGCTAGCTGCAAGCAGGCAAAGGGGAACCAGCAGGCAGACAGACAAGCTGTGGAATCAAAACCTCAGTAAGTCTCTCTGACCTGAGGACTTTATTGGGAAGAGTAGGACCACCCTCTTGGGGAGAACAGGTAAGGGTAGGGGGTAATCGAGATGTTATTCCTGCCTAGGTGAGACTAGCACATGCAAAGAAGAAATATCCTGATGAGAGTGAAAACCAATAAGTCCAACAAATTTCCCCTAGCTTATTCTTTACACAAAAGGTCAAATAAGAGGGAATCTGTGCTTCTCCTGAAGACAGCTTAGAGGACTGTACATTAATCCTTAGTTTGGGTCTCATTGCCCATGGGAGAGTGACGTTTCCCACATACAACCTCCACAAAACAAGCTGTCAGATCCCTCCAAACCCAGTTTTGCAAAGTTAGTGTACTTCAGTTAAACAATCTCTAGACAGATATGAGCCATTCAAGGAAACAATCTTGATTTTCTCCCTCAGAGCGACTGGAAAGGAATTGAGTTCCAGGGGAAAATCCATAACATTGAGTCTTCACCACCAGAACACTGTCTGGACTTTCTGCCATGCCTAAGAAATCTGGTCACTTAAAGACCATCCAAGTCTTGTGAGCATTGTCCTGGGTACAAAAGTCTCCAAGAATGCTAAAAGCTTGATAAAGCTCCTGAGTAGTCTCTGATTCTCTTGTTCTTGCTTCATCTACCTGTCTAATTGGTTCTGTTCAGTTGTCCTTAGTGACTTCTTCCTTGAAGTCTTTGTTGACAAGGATCTTTTATTTTCTTTAGTAAAATGCGTTTTACTGACCCCAGAGTCAGTGCATGGGTAACCACATTCCAGCAGGTTTGGTGATGGGGGTCAACTGTTCTCTTATTGACCCAGAATTGGTCAAGTCATAGCTTTCAGTGCATTTTAGAAAGAAACCACCCTGTGGTTTATTTCTTTTTATTTTATTTTATATTTCAGGGGTGTTGGAGAGATTGTACATCAAGTAGAGCACTTGTCTTGCACTCGGCTGAGCCGGGTATGACTTCCAGCACTATATAAGTTTCTCTGAATTCTGCCAGGATTAGTCCCTGAGCACAGAACCAGGTTTTAAATTTAAAATTTTTAATTAAATAAAAATTAAATTAAATTTTAAATTAAACAAAATTTTAAATTTTTAAATAGTTAATTTATTTGCCAAGGATAAAACGCAACATTTCACACATATATGAAATGTGCCCTACGACTGAGCCACCTATCAAATTCTGTTGCTGCATCCCTGACACAGAAGTCTAATGAAATTTCACTTTATTTTCTAACTATCTCCTTCACTCTCCCTCACTTGATAAATACTATGTCCACATAAATCAGTAAGTTAAATTGCTCATAGCGGAGCAAATGAACTTCTCCTTTCCCTAAATGTAAATAATCCTGTCTTGATGTGAGAGATAGGTCAGATGACAGATTTAGAGGGTAGGATTTGTGTATAATAGAGCAGTTTTCTAGATGTTAGCATAGATAAAATCTTGCTACAATCTTAACTATCTCTGTATCCAACCTTCCACCAAGAACAAAACCAGTTTGGGTCTGTTCCTTAGTCTGTAAAGTAAGGATCTGTAAAGATCGGTCAAACATTTTCTAAACACTTTTGTAAAACTAAGTCTGGGATATCATTTCTAGATTTGAATCTAAAACAAGAGGTCAAATGGTAAGGAGACATAATATGATAGGAAAAGGGAGACATTTCTGGGACCCCGTTTTTAGTTTGTTTGAGAACTTAAAGAAGAAAAAAGTAAGCTAAAATTAAAAAGTAACAAACAAGATCATTGTCAATCAAAGAAAAGATGGGATTTGGTAATCAGAGAATTCTGATTATGTGATTATGTAGGACATGAATGAAACATAAAATTTCTTCATTCTTCCTGATTATCTTTTCTGTAAGAAAAAGATAGAGGTGTAATAAATAGATTAAATTGTTCACAAAGCTGACAAACCCTATGTTAAATATATACACACAAGTGGAAAAACACAAGGACCTTAACAATAGGAACCAATAATTCAGTTCCATAGAGAACATGGAATCTCTCCTTGACCCTATGCATTTTGGCTCTTATCAGTACTGGATAAATTGTTTCTCCTAGTACTTTTTCTAATCTTGAAGAATTAGGAAAACTAGGCATCTCCTCTTTGTTTCATGTCCATGTAGCTTTTCAGCATGTGTGGTTCGAGAAGTAGCTCTCTGACTTCCCAGTCTCATATCACCAGCCTGTGTGTTCACACAGATAAACATGTCTCATCCATTACAGCAACTATGGCACCAAACATCTGGGCTCCAGTCTTCTCAGATCTGAAAGAACAAAGTCTTTCTTGGCCTTGTAACCACTGCCCTCTTCCCTGTTTTCTTGGGAGCACAGTGTGTGGATTCATGCCTGTGAGTAGTAGTAGCAGCCCTATGGTCCTGTACACTCTGCCTCTCTCTCAAGTACAATCCAACTGGGCTCCTGGGACTGAAAATAATTAGCCTTACCGAGCCAACATTCTTAGCAAATAAACCCTTCTTGACTCCCTGTCCTAATTCTGGGCAACAAATTACATCCAAACCACCAGCTTCAACATTCAGAGCTTGACTACTTATATAGCCTGATTGGTTGTGGTCACAAATGATTTTCACTCTTAAAGGCAAAAGGTACTGGTGAGAGCATTAAAAGCCATAAAGGGATGCTAATTCTCGCCCATTCAACTCTATTGCCTGGCCAGAATATAATCCCCTATATGCTGTACATAAATCTTTCAAAGAGCTATTTTTAAGACATTTTAAGGGCCTTAGAGCGCAGTTTGATCAACTAAAGGTGAGTACTTCCTCAGAGACTCCAGTCCCCAGGGCCCCGGCCCCATGTGAGGTCTCTGCATGTTGAATTTAAATCCCCTTGTCCCTGACCCCTGTGCACTTGAAGAGCTGCGGTTGAATGCAGACTGGCCCCTGTGTGTGCCTGCTCATCACGTCAGGACAGGAGGTCAGAAGGGTGGTTTCTGTTGCCTTGAGTCAGCTGCATCAGTCATCTTTTGTATTTTTTTTTTTTTTTTTGCATGGGTCCTCGAGTCCAATTCCAATTCTGACTCCGCTCCTCAGCCTTTGTTTAGCTGCTCCTCTGCTGCTGGACGTGCATGTGCTCCGGCAGCAGGTTCCCACGGACACACCCCGTTAAATGAGTGGGACGTCAGGATGTGCTAGGTACGTTCGGCCGCACTGGGCAGGAATTTATTCCGATGTTCCTGGGATGCCCTCAGAGATGGTGATTCAGTGTGGCAACCAAGGCTCCAAGTCAGGATCCCACACCACACGCCCCAACCCCCTTCAACCCCTAACAACCAAGCAGCATGATTAACACAATGCCTCATAGGTTCAAACTTAGAGGCTGCATGTTTGAAACAAACAATGAACTGCATGCAGCATGAACGAAGCAGTCACAGACCCTCAGATGGCCCTGTTCAATCAAAACTACAACTCCAAGTCCCATGGAAATGAACTCAAAAAGGTCAAACTCAAACTCAGCTCTGTGTGGGTCAGTTTTCTTGTACTGTCTTTTCCCCCTTACCACTGACAGTCAAACTCAGCAGAGACACCCAAAGTTGACGGGAAGGGCATCCAGTATGTATAGGTGTTTGGGGTGACTGGAAGCTAATGACAGGCAGATAAGTCTCTAAATAGAATTGAAGCCAACTACTCATCTCTGCTTACCAAAGGGTTGTAGGTAAGGACAGCATCCAAACATAACAGATGAGTGGAAAGGGTGGAATAGACTGAGTTCACGCACAAAAATGGTGTCCCATCTCCACCTGCTGCTCCCCAAAACAAATTCCTAGGTTTCTTTGTCTCCCGGAGTTGCCATAGTCGAAGCTCTGACTGCTATCTTCACAATGAATCACTTTGAATTTCTTAATTTTGAGACCTAATGTTATTTGAGTTGTTCCAAAGAAATGTGTGAAAGTTCATTCGAAGGGGACTTCGACAATTCGTTTTCATTTGTCTGTTTCCTTATCGACTTGTGAAAAAAACGTTCTTGAGATATGTTGTTTACCAGTTACATATATCAGAAAGCGAGTGTTCCGCTCTGCTGTGCTCTAACCAGCAAGACTGCTGAGTGAATTTAAGAGTGTAGGCTTTTCTAATCCCAGCATGTTCTAAACTTCTCATGTACAAGTCCCTCACCTGACTCTACAATATGAAGAAATGTGAAGGGGTTACGATTTCCTAAATGCTTCCAGAGAGCTGGTGAGTGGGAGGTGGAATTTTTGTGTAGAGACCTGGGCAGCATCCCCTGAAAATTCAATATTGATTCTTAAAACAAGTTCAAGTTACTTACGTCAAAGAAAGCTGAAAGCTAAAAGTTTTTTTTTCCCTTGCCTTTCAGGGCATGTATTTTAGGTAGGAGCCAGAAGAGATCCTGATTTCTTTCTAGTTAGAGAGCAAATTGCAAAAGTCTAGTGTAAGAATCGGTGTATATTATTTTTGTACTAAATATATATTTTTTACTCCTCTGAATTTCTTGCACCCATTTATATAAATTTTCTAAATAAAGCTTTATAGGACCAGAACAATAGCATAGCGAGTAGGACATTTGCCTTATGTGCAGCTGACCTGGTCTGGTCCCCAAAGCTTGCCAGGAGCAACTTCTGAGTGCAGAGCCAGGAGTAAGCCCTGAGCACTGCCAAGTGTGGTCCAAACACCAATTAAATAAACAAATAAATAAATAAATAAATAAATAAATAAATGTCCATTTTAAAATAATCTATCTTTAAGACAAAATTTTAAAAAAGAGAGAAAATGTCTTTTAATTAATCTTTCTATTCAAGTGGGCCACAGGTTTTAAAGGATGTATGCTTTGCCATTTCAATTTACAAGTATGTTTTGTTTCTATAGACCAGGCTTAATCTTACATTGTCATGATTTCTTTCACTATTGAAGACATTCATAAAAAAAGTATGCATTTCTGTATTGTGTTATGCTTTCAAGTCCCATTGTTATGAAGCAAATTAATGAATATGATATAGAAACAATTCTTCATAAAATTTTTGCAGGAACTGGGGCTAGAGCAATAGTGCAGCAGTAAGGCATTTGCCTTCCATGTGTCCAACCCACAACAAACTGCGGTTTGAGCCTCCAGCATCCTATATTGTTCCCCCAAGCCAAGAGCGATTTCTGAGTCATAGCCAGGAGTACCCCTGAGCGTCACCAAGTGTGACCCAACAACAACAAAAAAATTCTTGTAAGAATTTCAAGTATATTCATTTAATTTTTATATTATTATTCCAAATTTTCAGTGAGCTCTTTTTTCTGCATCTAGTAGCTACTAAGCTCAAAATCAGGACATATTTGACAGTCTTTCTTATTGGGGTCAGTTCAGCTAGATTTAGTTAGCAACACGAACTATTCCAAATATAGCCTAAACCTGCCAGCAATACTTGCCACCCACATAGATATGATTTTTAAAATAAGCAATTGATTCCATTGAGATGAGAGACTATGTCTTCTCTGTGAGTTTATTTTCTAGATAGATGGTGAAAAAACTGGCCCTGACCTGTCCTATGTACTTATTCCATCTCTGTTCCCTATGGGGATACACACACAGCTTATTCTGTATCCTGAGAACACATAGTTTTGTGTTTTGACTCTGTCTTGGACTCCATGAGGTATGCAGTGAAACATGACCAGGAAATTTGAGTAACCTGGGTCTCCTATTGAAACAATGATGATATGCATTAAAACATACATTGGATATATAGCTCCTTTTCTTCGAGGGCATCCCCACCTTGCAGAAAATGTCACATTTTTAGTGCTTTTCTTAATGTACGTCCTTGTATTTATTCTCAAATGAGAAATTAGGTAGGATGATGGCATATGGAGGGTGCACTTTAAAGATATCCTCATGAATGAATAAACAATAATGTGACTTCAGTTTGTAGTATTTACCAATTCTCTGTCTACAACCCTATATCGTGGTTGAGGTTTTGCAAGGTATAGAGATAAAGCCACAAATGGGGTCTATGTCTTGGGGAAGGACAAATCAGTAGACAACTTGAAAAGCAAAGAGGCAGGAACTCATATCTTTGTGACATATGCCAGAGCAAAACCATACACTTTTTGTCTTTTCAGATTTCTTACATGGACGTTAAGTTCGATATTCAATCTCATGACTTTAGGTGTGATCAGGGAGGATTCCTCTAACGGTCCAGACAGATTGTTTCTTCTGGTGATAAATTGAAGAAAGCTGTGAGAGCATAAAGATATTTTAGGGAGTCTTAGGTGACTCTTTGATGTTCTACATGTGCAAAGGCAACAGACGCACAGTAACTCCTTTTCAAATAGGGCTACCTTCATGGAATCAGAAATTCAAAAGTTTTGAATGGTCCTGATTCCTTTGGGTTTTATTTATTTGTTTTTTTTTTTAAGACACTACCTAAAATCTGCCAGACCTCAATGTCATTTGAAACATTTAAATGTAGCTACTGTTTACAAACATTTACTAGGGGGTTTGGAGGGCTGGAAAAGGTTTGATCACCAGCACTACAGATGATCCCAGAGCAATGGAATGATCCTGAGCAAAGAGCACAGAGCTAGAAAGCAGCCACAAGCCCTGTTGTATGTAGCCGCCTCAAAACAAAACAAACAAAAAAGTTTTCTATGATTTCCAGTGCTATACAAGGCCAATTTTTCCAGCCAGGTAATATGAAGTCATACCAAAAATCATTTTCTCTTGGTATTTCTTAAATCCCAAAGTAAACACAACACCTAAGATGAAGCAAGGAATTAGCAAATACATCCAGGAGAGAGCACACAGAGTGCAGGATTATTTACTGAGAGTGGTTTTTTGTTTTTTGGTTTTTTTTTTTCTACCAATAACTCCTTTAGATTAAAAGAGAAAAAATAATTAAAAAAAAAAAAAAAGCACAAGAAGCTCATATATTCTTTAACCCAACTTTACATCACTAACTGTAGGAACTTAAAATAGACTTGGCACTGTGGTCCGTGTGGCCACGGGAAGCAAGGAGACAGCTAAGCCCTGTGCTTTTACGTGGCACTTCTGAGCTGCCAACCTGGGTCTGCCTTCCAGGCAGTTTCCATGGAAACCCAGTCAATCTCTCTGCCATCTCCGAACCCAAGCTGTGCAGCGCATGCTGCGGTCTGATTTTATCCACGGGGAATTTTGATTATCCCACATGGGCCTCCCTTCGTGGAAAAGATGTGCTCTTAGAAGGGTAGATGCAAATCGAATTTTCGTGAGTCGATTTTACCGTGCCTGTTATCAAGGGTCCTGGAGCTACGGGCTCCAGCTGAGAAGCCAAGGCCTCTTTGGTTCAGGGAATAATCACTTCCCCATTCACCGACTTCAGAAAATGGTACTTTTTGACTGTTGAGATTTCTTAAAGCGAGGAAATCTGTACATAAACCTAAGACTTTTTTTTCCCTCCAGAAGCTTAAAAGTCTTGAACATCTATCTCATAAAATGAGTACCTGCAGCGTTGAAAAGAAAGGTTAGGGGGAGAAAAAGAAAAGAAAAACCCTCAGGTCTACCTTTGGTCCAGAGCACCATCTAGAGATGAACATGGCGAATTACTTCCTTCAAAAGGGCTTATTCCAGAAGGATGTTAGTTAATAGGCAGGGGTTACCTTGGAGAGCCTGAGTAGGAGCACTGCAGGAGGGACTGGAGAGAGCTCAACACCCTCAAAATTGGAGGGCACGGAGCAACGCTTCCTACCCAGATACCACGCAGAGCACCCCACAAATCCTTCTTCCCCTGCAGTCTCGCCACATGCTCCCCAGAGGAGCAGGAATCTTAGCAGATTTAATTCTGAGATGTGAGAATGACATCTAACCCCAACTCCATCCAGGAGGAACATAAAAACTTTTTTTTTAAGGGGTTTGAGTGCCTTCTAGGTTTTAAAGAAACAATACAGCAGGAAGGACATTTACCTGGCAGGAATCAGACCCCACAGAACCTATAGTATGCCCTATGCATAGTGGGACGTATCCCAAAACTAAAATGAAAATGGAAAAAAGACCTCTTTTTATGAATGTTCTTTTTCCTTTGCCCAAACAATACAAGGTGTGAAAACATGCCAAATCAATATTTTGCTTGCTTGATTACAATGTGATTAAGGACATCTTAAATACGCCTTTTCAAATCAGAAAATTGTAAATTGCACTTGTAAATTGCTTAAACACCTGAAAACTATTCTGTGTTTCTCTCTTTTGAAATAATCAATATAATATAATCTGACTTTTGCTTGTATCATTTGGATGGTAATGCCTTGCTCTAAATTTTAAAAGAACGTGTTAGCCTTCAACCACCCCCAAAAAGAAAACAACAAAAAAAATTCTACTTATGTTAAAATGAATACATTTTAAAAGATATTTATACAGAGTGCTTCATTTAGGAAGAGTTTATGTTTGAGCTTTGGGGGGGTTGTTTGTTTTTGGGTGGTTGTGTTTGTTTTCAACATAAAGTAAGGCCAACTATATGTTATTGGCTGGTAGGAAGCATTTCTGTTTCTTGCTACAAAACAGAAACTTACATAGAGAATAACTTTTCTAGATGGAATGCTTTTTATTGCTTTCAAATTTTTCTCTCTCTCTTAGCTTTCTGGGTTTAGCTCTATCCACATGAGGTGTCATTAGGGAAATCAGCTTGTTAAGTTTAGTCATTTAAGTTATTATTTAGAAAATAATTACTTGGCAATTTAAAGCATAACGTTGCCATTGAACTTTAAGTGTAAATAAACAGCTGTTACTTTAACAAAAATCAGGTCAACTTGGGATTTCATTAATGTTTTTGATACTGAGATATAGTTTTAAATACTTCATTTTTCTGCCTCTAGATTTTAGATCCTATTTTAAACATTTTTACTTCAGTTATATACACCAACCTTTTTCCTACTACTTTTTAGCTTTTTTTTTAATTTGCCTACTTCACAAACTAAAAATGAAGCTTGCACCTTTAACATGATATGACAGCCAACAGTTTTCATATCCTAAAACCTAGAGTCAAGTCCCATAGTAGGACTAAGAGAGCTGATAACTTCTACATACCAAAAATTGTTTTCCTATCTTAGTGTCAAAATAACTTTCACACCCTGGACAAAAGTATAGTTTAATTCTCTCCATATTCCTGCCATATTCTTGGCTGCATTGAGGAAGGACATTAGGAAAATGAAAATTGCTAACCTGGTCTCATTATCCAATATTTCTTAATAGAAGTTGGCATCTCTCAAAAGCTGTAGACATGTATTAAAATTTAAGTCTTTGGTTTGTTTTACCTTGTTAGGATTTCAGGTACTCTTGGAATAGGAACGGGGAAGCAAGATATAATCAAGGGTGGGGAATGCAGGGTTATTGCTTAATCCAAGAGTCAGTTCTTTTCAGAAAGGAGAAAGAAGGATCTTCCTCTTTAATTTCTATATTACTGGTGGGTCAAGATGTAACTGAAATAGTTAAAAGAAAAATGTCTTTGCTGTGTGAACTAGTCTCTCTTGAGATGGCACAGTTAAGTAGTTAGGTGAAGGACAGTAGCTGGCAAATTGTGTGTGTGCACGCGCGTGCTAGTGTGTGTGTGTGTGTGTCCTCCCATTAGAGTAATGACAATATTATCCTTTGAAACTGGATAAAATTGAGTAGTAAGGCTTAAACGAAGCACTAAAGAACTCATGAACTTACCTAAATATCTCTCAGTCTGATTGACATTGCTGATCATGTTTATATGCAAGTTCTTAGAATTGATAAGTATTTATAATCCATTGGACCTACTGAGTGCCTGAAAGTGTCTAGAAAAAACAATTGATCCCATTGAAAAGGGTTCTACCTATTAGGTAGGGTTGTCACAGTTTAATGTAAGTCCCTTAAGCCTCTGATGATTTGAGTGCTGACCAGGTGTCTTAGAGAACTGAATAACTGTCTCTTTGAGTATAAATAATATTTTCTAGCTAGTCAGGTGTCTTTGTAACTGGACTTGGCTGAAGATGAAGTAATAATAAGGAAATGAAATATGGGGCACATGAAGAAGCTAGACTCTAGAATAAATATTCTAGTGAATAAAGGTCTAAAGCAATAGACCTAATGTATAGAGCCTGTTAAATCTGAAGTAGTTACTGAAATGCATGACCTTCCTGGAAAGAGTCCTTGAGCTTCGAAGAAAGAAGGTTGCCAAAGGTTTACATCTAGCAGTGACTAATAAGCCAAGCAACTTCCAGTTTAATTTCTCCTCTTTTAAGCAGGGAGATTAAGCATTAAAGGAAGTTTACTTTTGGGATGAACAACTGCAGTATTTGTACAGGGGATTTTATTTCTCTCAAGTAAATTGTTCAATTTACCTTTTTAATTGTAGGTGCCCCACCCCTGGCTGTGACGGCTCTGGGCACATTACCGGCAATTACGCTTCTCACCGAAGGTAGGTAGAGGTGATTCTTCTGCTCTTCATTTTTGCTCTTTCTTCTCTGTCTTGGCAAACATCAGGCTTGGGATCTATTCAGCTTGTCCCCTCTGGTCCATGGGATATCTGGAGATCAAATCTATATAAAGTTATCTTCCTTTGGTCTTCCTAAGGAAGCAAATTCAGACCCTCATAGCCACACACTTCTCTTGGAGAGCTCATGTATCATGCATTCAGTTCCATCCGCAAGAGATACTTTGACAGTCATCCCATAGCATATCTTCTCCACAGAAAGAGTAATAAAGGAAGGAGATATGCAAAGATGTCCCTTAGAGACCACAGAGACCCAAGCACCAGAAGTCTCCAGATGTAGAGCTAACTTTCCCAGGTAGTCAAGTCCATCTCTATATTTCAAATATAGAAACAAAAGTAACTAAATTCAGAAAAAATTATTTTCAGAGGAAGATTGCTGGGTTAGAGTAAGATCAATATTACTACTACTACTACTAATAATAATAATAATAATAATAATGCCAGTTAAATATAAAAAGTCGGCACTTTCCATGCCACTTTCTTTTTGATAACAACTCCTTCTATGTATTCACTAATTTTTTTTTTTTTTTTTGGTTTTTGGGTCACACCCGGCAGTGCTCAGAGGTTACTCTGAGCTCCATACTCAGAAATTGTTCCTGGCAGGCATGGGGGACCATATGGGGCACCAGGATTCGAACCGATGACCTTTTGCATGAAAGATAAACGCCTTACCTCCATGCTATTTCCCGGGCCCCATATTCACTAATTTTGACTTGGGGATTCACGTCCAAATATGCTCAAACTGATTCCTGCCTCTATGCGTAAGGATTTCTCCTGGTGGGGCTTAAGGGACCATATGCAATACCAGAATTCTAACTAGTGTCAGTCACATACAAGACAAGTCCTT
>PVKC010000699.1:0-31240 GCA_004027635.1 Crocidura indochinensis
TCTTTTAGGGAAGGAAAGAAATGAGTCCTCTTTTCTTTTATAGAAAACCACTAAAATATGCAAAGTTATGGTAAGCCACCCACTCTCTTGAGAGTCCAACATCCTTAAGAGATACCCTATGCACTCAATTAATCTGTTTTCAAGCCTGGTTCCATTCGCATCTCATTAATAAGGACAAAATTCCTCACAAGCACCTTTTCTGTGAGAAAACAAGTGTCATGCTGTCCCTGGATCTGGCTGAAAATTCCTGCTGCTTTTGCTGCCCCAATTAAAGGCCGTTTGAGAGGAAGAATGAATTTTGTACAGACAAAGAGAAGTCATACATCTGTGCTCAGACTCCCCAGTCCTGACTGGGGGAAGGAAGAGACAGATAAAAACAAAAAACTTTAATGAGCCAAAACTCAGCCTTTGATCCCGAGGACAAGCAGTCTGAAGAGAAGTGAGCAAAGGAGAAGGAATGGGTCCCTTAGGGCCATGTGGGAGAATCTCTGCCACCAGAAACTCTGGTCAACCTGTGCTTAGACCAAACCTTCTGGAAAAGGAGATGGGGAGAAGGAAGCCACCACCTTCTGAGTCTCTGGGAGCTCCTCTTCACCCTGATTATCACAGCAGAGAGGGTCATCCGGGGCTTTAACTGACCCATAGGTACTCACTAAACCTTTTATTGTGCTGTAATCTCGTCCTTGTCTTTACAAGGAGAAATCCTCCTGGAGGATTTGAGTGATTGGAATCGCATCAGACCGGCTTGTTCGCTAAATTGGATAACAATGTGAAATGGCTGGGGTGAAAAGAGGCTCCAGGAGGAGGGGAAAATGGTAGGAGACAAGATTTCAGGAGGATGTGAAAGAGCGAGGGCTGGAACTAAAGGAAAAGTAGAAGCAGAGCATTGTTCCTTAAATCCCAGTCTTTGGAGGCAGAGATCTGCTCTCTTCAGGGGGCCCTGTCCCCAGCAATCCTGCATACCTTGAGTTAAGGAAGGCCTCCTAAGAGCTCCCAACAGAATATGCTCCTCTCTGTATGTTTTATTCATATCTCATCAGCTAGCCTCTGAAAAATTAAAACATGGTTCACAACAGTTTTAATGTTGAATTCATGCAATTTTAATGAAATCAAGATTCATGTTAATGAAAAGTGTAAAACTTACTACTATTAATGCCTGTCATCTCTATTAGGTAAACCTCTAAAAGAAAGGATGTCAGATTTAATAACCCCCTTGAATTAATTTGTGTATGACGATTAAGTAATAGTAATATTAGTACTAATTAATAATATAATTCATTAAAATAGTTTGAATGTGCCCATAGGTTACAAGAATCTCCATAGCAACTTTGTATCTATTTTCAAAATATGCAACAATTGTCCAAAGATAAGAGAGATATGGCTCAACTAAGAGATAGCTCAATATATTTTCTGAAGCCAGTACTTAGCTTGCAAGAGTTGAGTTCAAATCCCTGCTAGTTATGGTTCACCAAGCACTACTAGAAGTGATTTTCAGCACACAGAGAGCAGGAATAGCCCCTAAACACCACAGAGTATGGGCCCCCAAACAAAACATCAAATAACAATTACTAGAGTAACTTAAAACATATTCATATAATGAAATAACTTTTAAAACTTGAAAATAATACTATAGTAATTTATTTATATAAAGGCATAGAAACCCTCTATTTGGGTGAAAACAATAAAATTACAAAACAGCTTGTAGCCTATGAGTCAAAATGAGGAGATTTGCATAGAAAAAAACTATAAGAAAAATATATGTAACTTTAAAAATCAGGGTTATACTTAAGGCACAAAATATGAAAATAATTGTTTTCTTTTATTCGTGCTTAAGAACTTTCTAATTTTATGGGGGTCACACCAAACCATTCTGGAGTGGGGCTGAAAGAGACATATGGTGTCAGGGATCAAACTCGGTGCCTTCCAGGGGTAAAGCACATGCTTTTTACTCACACTATCTGCCAATCTCCATATCGTTTCTTTGCTTAAAAATGACATATTAGATGTGTCATCTCTTTTACTATATTTTGAAGATATGCAGAAGAAGTTATAAGTATGAAGGAAAGGTTTCTGAAGCAAGACAGTGAACACCTGAAGGAAAAGAAGAACAAGAGTTCTGATGAGAATAAAATAAAATGCTTGTAGCAGATACCCAAGATCTCAGGCTTGGAATCATGCATCAGACAACTATAATCATAGTTAAGTCACTAAATGATTTTTTCTCTTTGGTTTTGAATTATACTGGAAATACTAAAGGCTTACTTTTGGCCCTATACTAAGGGATCACTTCTGGTGGGGTTTGGGAGATCAGATGTGATGTCAAGGATCAAATCCATGTTGAACACATGCAAGACAAGTGTCCTGCCAGCTGTACTATCTTGCTGGCCCCACATTACTTTATTATTTTTTTTTTGGTTTTTGGGTCACACCCGGCAGTGCTCAGGGGTTACTCCTGGTTCTAAGCTCAGAAATCCCTCCTGGCAGACTCGGAGAACCATATGGGATGCCAGGATTTGAATCACCGTCCTTCTGCGTCAAGGCAAACGCCTTACCTCCATGCTATCTCTCTGGCTCCACATTACTTCATTTTTAATTTTCTTATGTAAAATGGTGATAAGTAATGGTGTCTTTTCTCTGTATTGTCAGAGAACTAGAGAAATTGATACAGTGCAAAAGTCTTGACCCTTAATGAAGTCTGGCATATCTGTGCTTTATATACACTTGCTATCTAAAAGGCATTTCATTTTAATGATTCTTGAGATGAATAAGCAGGGGGAGAAAATGACTTTATTATCCCACCCCACGGCTGAGTCAGCTGCGTAGAGAAAAGGCTGGTGCTGTGTTCTTTTCAAACACAGTTCATCATCATAATTTCTTTAAAAAACCAATTCACTTCCTTTCCTCCTCCCCATAAAAGCTCTTTGGGAAGTTTTGCTTTATTGCTAATGGTTTTCTTTATAACTGAATGATCAATTCAACTGAGATTAATTGAGCATAAAGCTGGCAGCATCTGCAAAGCCATTTATCAGGGAGAAGAGACCCATCACACTGGAGCCCACCAGCTGTCATTAGCTGCTCCTCCTTCCAACAGCCTCAGGCACACCTGAGTCTCAGGTGGCCCCACATTTTCCCTGCATATGAGACAAGCATGTGCAGAGCCTGTTTGTATCCCCACTCCTGCTCACTAGCAGGAAGACTGCCCAGTTGCAGGTGATCCTTGCAAACCCAAGATGTCAAATTTATGCCAATAACATGTCAGCTTCTTGCTGAACAGTTTATTAAAATATCTTAATCTAATTTAAAGACACTATGAGCTGGATCATAGCCAATAGAGTTTTAAGACATATATCTTCTTAGGGACCAAGACATATATCTTCTTAGGATGCAATAAGTAGCATGCTCGGCAATTGTGCCAAACTAGAGTTTTGATATAAGATCCCCACTGTATATTTGCTGGAAGTATTAGATGCCTTTGCTTATAAATATCCTTGGTTTAATATGAATTTATATGTATAAATCTTTTAGGTATTTATATGTATTTACACAGTGTGCATACACTGTATACATGATGATGATTATGATGATGATAATGATAATGTTGATGATGATGGCAAAGACAATGATAATTGACATTTCTTGAATCTAGTTGCCAGGCAATCTTGTAAGAACTTTATAGCTACTCTCTCATTTATTCCTAACTGCCTTTGATCTATGAATTCAGTTATTTCCTTATTTCACAGAGAAGTCAAACACAGAGAGGTTAAATCACTTGCTTGCAATCCAGTAGTGTGGCTACAGAATCTGTCTCCTCACTGCCTATACCCTTTCTGTTACTATCCCTCCCTTACGTGTATATGTACAAACCTCTCATCACATTCATTAGCTAGTTGCTTGTACTCCAGAAGTGGAGTATGTTTTGTCACTGCCTAATATCTGCTTTGAAAATCCTTAAATTCAACCCCATGTTCTCTCTTAAGCATATGTCTTTATGTTTCTTTGCTTATTAATGCACTTTAGAGAAGGCTGTGTTCTATCTTGGGCAGATATTTCCCCTCTTTCTCTTTCTCATGTTTTTCTGGGCAAGTTTCATTTGATTAAAAACTACCTTGCTTTGCTAAAAATAAATGTTCAATTTTCAGAGATGATCTTAATATGATGTATATGCATGTTGATTATCAATAGCTCAAATTTGATGTTTACGTAATATTCTATTGAGATGTTATAATAAGAAAGAAATGGAAGGAAGAGGGATTCAGAGAAGGTGGGAAGGAGGGAAGGTAGGAGGGAGAAGAGGGGAGGGCAGGAGAAAGGGAAAAGGAAGAGAGGAAAGGAAGAAGAAAGGGATGAAGGGATGAATGAAGGGAGGGAGAGAGGGAAGAAGGAAGGATATATGTAAAGTCAAGAACACTCTTGGACTTTCAAGCCCAGGTCCCTGTCCTTAGCCAACTCTTCTCCTGTGTAGAAATATTCTCTGGATTCAAGTCTACCTCCTTTTCCTCCTGATAGAAGGAACTCTATTTGTGTATGTATATATGAGTGTGTGAGTGTGAATGTGTGTTACATGAACATGTGAATTGTTCAACACGCATAGGTACATGAAATGTTCCAGATATTGTGCCCCACACTGATGAAATGTATTCGTCAATGTACTGTTTACATTTCCCACATATCAAATCAAACATTATCCAAAATTTGGGAAAGTGAAATGAATACATAAAGTAGTCATCTCTCAGTAGGCTAGATAGTCCTCCACAATGTGATAGGTATCCTCACTCACAAAGTTTCCATTTCTTTTTTTCTTTGTTTGTTTGTTTTTTGTTTTGGGGCCACACCCGGCAGTGCTGAGGGGTTCCTCCTGGCTCTATGCTCAGAAATCGTTCCTGGCAGGCTCAGGAGACCACATGGGATGCGGGGATTCAAACCATCAACCTTCTGTATGAAAGGCAGAAGTCTTACCTCTATGCTATCTCTCTGGCCCCCAAAGTTTTCATTTCTTAAGACCACACTGCCTTTAACCTATAAAAACAGAGTGAGGGTCCACAAACATGCAGATCCTGGCAAGGAGTCTTCAGCCTGCAGACTTGATTTTTGTTTGCCTCCATCATCACAAGTACTGATCGCTCCAAGTAAATTTCCTTGTATGTGCATACTGATCCTGCCAGTCCTGTTTCTGTGAAAAACACTTTCTAATACACCCACATATAATCAGAGGTGTTCACAGCACACATTCTCAGCCCACTGCCACAGAAGTAACCAAGAGGTTTAAGCAGTGGGAACTAAGAAACCTTTCAAATCCTTGCAAGTGATTTCAAGAGCTCTTACTTACCTTAGGAGCAATTCCAACCTCAAGGCAAATAGTTTTTACCTGTGTGTGATCAAAATATCAAAATACAAAGTAGGTAAAGCATGGGACTTTTATCCCAACATTTTAAGGGAACTGGCATGGGAAGCACTAGGTCCCACAAGAAGGAAACACTGTCTGTGATTCAGATCCTGCCATTGGCCTTTTAACTTGGAATCACAGAATCCAAAAAGGGAGGAAGATTCTCTTCCCTTCCTCTTTCCCTTCCCTACCACATTTTTTCCCTAAGTGAAAAAACAACAATGACCAAAGGAAATCCTCTGTAGAGACTTCCTACCATTCCTTAGTAACCATGCAAAAAAAAAAAAAAGAAAAGAAAAAAACCTCATGGAATTGAGCCTGTTCTTCCAGCAGACCCTACATGGAACTGGACTAAATGATCATTTTTCTTCTCCTGTTGAAGTTTTGGGATCGTCACTTAGCCATGCTACCTAGAGAAGAATTTTGGAACTTTGAACCAGCATGCCCACCCAAATTTTTTAACTCAAGAATATTTTTCCTAGAATACCCCCCAAAAAAGAATCCATTACCCCTGGAGATACTAAGCCAGAATTTCCATCAGATTCTGTTACGATTTTAATAACTGTGGTCCAGTATTCACAATGCCTCTCACCTTCCTGCAATGAACTTAATATCAGAGAAAGGTTTTTAAAAATCAAGATTTTTCCAAAAACTGTAACCAGAAGTCTATTTTCCATTACTGAATCTGGAAAACATTATAGCAGGGTCCAAAACCCCAAACCAATGTCCACACACATGGAATTGTAGCCTGTCAAACACCACTGACATATCTACCGATGAATAAACAACCTCCAAAATCTGGTCAGGGGTGAAAAGCTTCAAACATAGTTTCTTCATTCCCCCAAAATAGCAATGTTTGTAACAAAGAGTCTGTTTGATGTTCTGTGCCCCCCAAAGACCTAACATGGTGGTCTCACCCCATGTTGACAACCAATGTGCCTGCCAGAAATTCTTATTCCATGAATTGTATTTAATCAGGAAGTAAGGAAGATGTCTTCTAATCACCCTGAGTAAGAATGAACTAGAGGCTAGAGTAATAATATAACAGGTAGGTGCTTGTCCTGTCTGTGGCCAATTGAGGTTCTATTCTTGACACCACATGTGCTCCACTGAACACAACAGAAATGTTCCCTGAGCACTGAAAGATGGGACCCAAAGACAAAAATATGAACAAACAAAAAAATGAGGTAAAATTAGAGAAAGGATCTAAAAAATAAATATTTTTCTTTACAATCATTGACCAAAATACCTACCATATTGGAAGAGATACAGAAGTTCAGTTTTTTTAAGAATGCAAGACATATTCTAGAAAATCTTTTTCCTGAGGAGACATGGTGAAGGATAGATCTATCATTTATTTGTGTATTATCTGTCTTCCCTCCTTACTGGATGCTAACCTGACTGTAAAGGCAAGGATTTATTTGTTTGGCTGACACTTCACCAGTGTCCAGAAAGTACCTGACTTGACTAAGAGTGGGTGTGCAATACATTTTGGATGAATAAATCAGTGACAAAGCGGATGAAGGAAGTTGAATGTATTGCTAAACTCCGTATCATTTGGGAGCAAAGCTTTGAGAATAACCAGGAGATTTACTTGGGTGTTTGAAAAGATGGGCCACTCACTTACTGGGAGTGTGACCTTGACATGATTTCCCTCTCAAAGACGTGGACTACCTTCCCACCCTCTAGTTTTCAGCTTCATCTCTGCATCCCCACTGATGAAAATAAGTCTCTTAGCTCTCTCCTGGGAAGGAAAAGGCCACTAGTGACTCCTGGAAGGCCAAAGAGAGGCCAGGAAGCAAGAGCGGGAAAGGATTGAATAGAGTTTAGGAAGTGAGGGATCTCCTTGAACTCCCTTGAGTCATTCCCTCCCCGTGACATCACATTATACAACAGTGGTGATGTTCAAAAACAAAGAAATCACTTCGGAAGTAGCATACAGTGTTCCAGGAGTGCAGCCCCCGACCTTTGAACAACATTCCTGCTTGCTGGAAAAAATAAATAAGGAGGTGGGGCTTTCCGGATGAGGCCCAAGCTGTGGCTTCCCCTGAGGTGTCCCCAGTTCTGGTAGGCGTATTCTAGCCCCTTTTCTCTGTCAGATGCACCACACACAGTTAAAAGATTCTGGAGATCAGCAGAAACTGGAGAAGACTGTGTTTGGCTTCTGGTGCAAGAGAAAAGTCTAATGATTAAAAAGATCTCACTCAAGGTCGAGGTCCCTTAAAGGGCTCCATATCCAGCCTTAAATACAGGTGACCATTTTGCTGAGATAGTTTTGGCTAATCAGTAAAGTCTGACAGGAGTTGCTGAGGCACTATGCTAAATACTTAATGAGTATTTTTAAATTTGACTTTTTCGTACAGCGTTATGAGGCAGGTCCTATTGTTGTAAACAGAAATCAAGGCTCAAGAGAGCAAAGATGGCAGAAGCTAAATACATATGAACTGGAATGGTCCCAGCTCTCCAACCCCTTTATACTACACAAGATAGAAGTGAGTTCCGGACTGATAGGAAGGTGGGTTTTGCTTTCCATTCCTTGGAGGCTAAAATGTCCTCAATTCCTGACCAAGTATTTCAGCTCTCCATGGTTTTTAGTAGCAACCAAACATGTTTTTTCTAGCTGCCATTTTATAATGTACAATCACAAAAATATCCTTCGGTTTCTGTGCAGTCAGTTTCTTTGGGCCTAGTCTGGTTCAAGTTTTATTAAAAAAAATATTTGTAGCCTCTGAATTGGAGCTAGAGTTTAGTAGTGCAGACATGTTAAGTATGTATGAGGTCCTTAATTGGATTCCTGGCACCACATACATCCAATTTGCAACTCTATTTCTCCATCTTTCATATTCTACTCCCTCCCACACCAATATTGCCAAGAAGATTTTGACCCCACCAAATGACCTCGGTAGGCATTTGTGTTCATTGCTTTCTCTCTTTTTTTTTTTTTTTTTTTTTTTTTTTTTTTTTTTTTTGGTTTTTGGGCCACACTCGGTGACGCTCAGGGGTTACTCCTGGCTATTCGTTCAGAAGTCGCTCCTGGCAGGCACGGGGGACCATATGGGGAACCGGGGGATCGAACCATAGTTCGTCCTAGGTTAACGCAGGCACCTTACCTCCAGCGCCACCGCCCGGCCCCCATTGTTTTCTCTTTTGTTGTTGTTGTTGTTATTGTTGTTGTTGTTGTTTGATTGAGGACACACCCAGCAGTACGCAGAGCTTACTCCTGGCAGTGCTCAGGGAATCATAAGTAAGCCCAAGAATGTCAACCCAGGTTGGTAGCATATGCAAGGCAAGCATCCTACCTACTGTACTATAGTTCCAGCCTTTAATAATTGTTTTCCTTGATTTCATAGTCCCATTACCATGACCTGGTTCTGAAATTTTTCTCTTTCTTTGAGAATCTCACACCTTTCTTATTTTCCTCCCAACTCTCTGACAGCCCATGCCAGTTGAACTTCAGTGTTTTCAGTGACTCTGCTCATCCCTTAAATGTTAGGGTGTCTCAGAATTCTGTCCTGTGCTCCCCTGTTTTACTCTGGACACTCCTTGATACAGATTTTACTCTCAAGCCTGTGAGTTATTTCCAAGTTTTTACTTCCTGCCCTGTTTTATTTCTGAGCTTTGAGACATATGAAGTCTTGGCCTGTTCAGGCTTCAGTGGGCATTTTCTCTCAGCCATAAGACATAAAACCTGTTCAAGACTTACCTATGTTGACATCTGCCTTATTATTTCCTTATAAAACATTCCATCCTTCTAATCTATCTCTATAAGAGACTCTTAACCCTTCTGTTCATAGCACAACCTCTGCCTTCTGCTATGGTAAATTTATTAGCAGCCCAGAATTTCTCTGGCTCAGTTTTACCTTAAAAATTAATGTGGCTATCACTTCCCCAGGAAGTGAGAGAAAGTCAAAAATAGTGAATTCTTAGTGCCGACATATCTCCTCAGGACACCCATTCACTTCTCTGATTATGATCTACTTTTTCTATCTCCTATATTAAACTAAACTTTCACAATTTAACCCATTTAGGGTAGTTCTTGATCCATCCATTATTAGCATTGTCTAAACATTGGTCAAGGGAATCAGTGAATGAACAGAAATTACAGCATAACTTAATTTGACCTCAGGACTCTCTCAGATTCAATGAATCCATACTCAAGAATTTTTCACTAAGAGATGCTGGTTGTGATCATAAGTCCTTTATCCTAATAAATACTCAATATTCACTGATAGTAAATACTTTTCATTCATCCCAACTTTCCCCTGCTTGGTTTTGCAGTCTAAGGTCAAGGGTTTGTACTTATGTACTACTGTCTACCCTCTTGTTTTGTTTCTCTATATAAAATAAATGAGTACAATCATTCAGTATTTGTCTTTTCTCTCTGACTTATTTCACTTAACATTCATGTTTCAGTTATTTTCAAGTTTCCCCTTTTCTGAGTGAATGAATAAATTGTGACATATATACAGTAGAATAAATACTATACAACTACAAGAAAAGATGCAATCTCAGAGATTGCTGCAATCTTGGATGGAATTAAAGAAAGCCATGAGAAGTGAAGTGAACCAGAAAGAATAAAAAAAACACCAAATATCAGGTAGTCTTACTCTATATAAGAGTATTGAAAATAGAGCAAGGAATTAGAAATTCTCAAAAAATAAATAATGCTGAGATACAGATATGTTCAATAGAGCTATAATCTAAGGGTGTAGAGGGGATGGATGGGAGGAAATCTTGGGATTATGGTGGACCATGTCTTCAAATATATATTTCTAAAAAATATCTTACAGAAAACAGCATCCCGAAATGTTAGAATCCCCCTCCCAACAGAGCAATGTTTGTGTTGGAGAAATAGAGCAGTGGGCAGGTCAATTGCTTTGCACAAGGCTGACCTATAATTGATCCCCAGCATCTCAAATGTTCCCCCGAAACTGCAAGAAAGGATTTCTGAGTGTAGACCTTGGAACTGCTTTGAAGATACGCATCCTCTACATTCAATCAGTCAGTACATTGTCTATAAAGTACTTTCTCTTGATCTAGTCCTTCCATTTAAAAAAAGATATCATGTCTTTCTGTACTAGTTCACTAGAATGCTTAAAAAATACAACATTCTGGTGATCAATTACAGAAATTAATTTCCTTATAATTCTAGTAATTAGAAATCCTGTTTCAGGGTGTCAGGGCACTGGTTTCTTCAATTTTCTCTTTACAGTTACCCTGTCCTCACTCTGCCTTTCTTCTTTGAGTATGCTCTCTCTTCCTCAGCTATACGAATAGCAGCCAACTTGGTCTAAGGACCACCCAAACAACTTCCTCTTAACTTAATCACCACTTTGAACTGATGCCAAATACAGTTACAGTCTGAAATTCTAGAGGTTGAGATTTCAACATGCATATTTTGGGGAGACACTATATAGCTCATTATACTAAGAATTGGAGAAATAGAATAAAATGTAAATTATATTTAAAAAAGTGGTAGAGGAAAGACAAGATAATTTTGAAGCATCAGATAGGCTACCTTACCCAGTTTGATAAAGCAATGAATAGCAGCCCAGGAAAACTTTCTAAAAGAGGAAGAACTGCCAACAAGGAAAACCAAAAAGGAAGCATATACAGAAATAGTTAGTGGAGTAAAGCCTGTGAAAGTCATTATATTTGGCTGAAGTATAGAATGCAAATGAGTGGAAACAAAAAAAAAAATAAGACTAGAGAGAAAGAAGAAGCCAATAGGGCTCATTAACGAGATTGTTCTCCCTCCTATAGCTTGATATGTTATTAAAGAAATGCATGCTGGGATTGCTCAGGGATGATTGCATAACCAGATGCAGGATTCAAAATATGTTATAGAATTAATTATTTGAAAATAGATCAAATTTCATGCAAAAGTAGAGGCTGGGAGGCAAGTTAGGAGATTGACAAAATATCCATGCAAAAGGTGATGAGGACCTAAGGTAATTGCATCAGCAGTGTGCAGGAACAGAATGTGGTAGGTTGAGAGGGTGACACACAAAGCAACTAACTAAAACCGTTGGAAAGAGAATGTCTTTAAGCAGAACACAGAGACAGTAGTAGACCAGGGGCCATCGTTGGAAGTGCAGAATCTTCAATATTGAAGAAAGCAGAAATTTTCAGACATTATCTGGGACTAGTAGTTCACTTAAATTGTTTATAATAGAACTAAAGAATATGGGGAGAAATTTACAAAAGAGGTCTAGCTCCAGACTTATAAAACCTTAAAGCACCTAAAAAGAATAATATCTATATTGACAGGAACTTAACAAAGGTTCTAAAATACCATTTACTGAAAATTCTATTTCAGGAGCATAGAAAAGAAGATAATCACCCATGGGGATAAAAGATAGGCACTGAAGAAAATATGCCAAATCCTGCTGGTCCCACTGACAACTACTAATCAGGAAATTTTAGCTCTACTATCCAGTCACCTGTTCTGAGGTCAGTTTCTGTTTTCTTCTGGATGTTTTGTAGTTTAGACTTTGCAGTTAGATCTGTGCTCCATTTTAGATCATTTATAGAATGCTAACACTAACTGAATGTTTTCATTGATATCTTTGGAGGGGGAACCAGGATGCTTGGTTTGAGGCCTATAACCTAGCAGTGCTCAGAGCTTGTTCCTGGTTCTTTCATCTGGTATAGAAAGCACCAAATCAACTTCTAGTTTGCTGAGAAATGCCTAGTTTGTGAAAATAATTGTGTGGTTGTATCAAATGCTTTTCTCTACATATATTGAGATGACATTATTGTTTTTCCTTTTCAGTTCATTAACATAGTAAAATACATAATTTTTGAGTGTTAACACATCACCATAGGATGATAATGAAGTTTCTTTTTATATATTGTTGGATAAATTTGCTTATTTTTTACATCTGTAGTTATAAATGCTATTAGTTATATGTATTTTTCTTTATAATATTATTTATGTTTTGATATCTGGGTAATAATGGTTTTCTTATTAGATTATTTAGCAGATTTTTTTCAGTTCAATATTCAGGAAAAACTTGTTATTATTGTTTGTTAAATATTTAAAATTATTCCCAACAGAGCCTTCCTAAATCTAAATGTTTGTCCTTATTGAAATATTTTTAGCTACAAATTCAAAAAAAATTATAAATATAAGGCTCTCTATTTTATTATAAGTGGATTTGGGTAGCTATTGCCTTTCAAAATGCATTTCCTAAGCAGGAGGGAAAGACATTTTCTCATTTCAACTAAGTTATCACCTCTATTGGCACAAAGAGTTTCTGCATTTCCTTGTTGTTTCTTTAAATATCTACAGAATTTATACTGATGTCACCTTTCTCATTTTTAATAATTATAGTTATGACTTTTTCTTTTTGATCTATCTAACTAAAGAATCTATCATAATTTTTAATTTTTATAATTTTATTTTTTAAGTTTTTTGGTTTTTTGGCCACATCTGGTGGGGCTCCGGGGTTACTCCTGGCTATGCACTCAGAAATCACTCCTGGCTTGGGAGACCATATGGGACGCTGGGGGATGGAACAGCAGTTCATCCTAGGCTAGTGCATGCAAGGCAGATGCCTTACCACTTGCAACATCGCTTCAGCCCCAAATCTATCTTATTGACTCAAAGAACTAGAAACTTCTTTTCTTTTTCTTTTAGATTTCTGTGTCATTGATCACATGATCTTTGTCATTTTCATTCTTTTATTTCTATTGGGCATAAATTGTAGTTAAATTTTTTTAGTTTACAAAACTAACAAACTTAGCATTAATTGTGTTTATTTATTGTTTAGTCATTTCTATTTGTTTTATGTTTTGTCCTTGGGGTTCATTGAACTTAAAATCTGTGAGTTTATAGTTTTTATCAAATTTAGAAAGCTGATCATCTTTTCAACTAATACTATTTTTTTAATATATTTATAATTTTTATTTTGACCAAAGTGGATTACAATCATTCACAGTAGTATTTCAGGTACAGTGACATTGAATTGGGGGCATTCCCACCACCAATGTTGTCCTCCCTCCACCCCTGTTCCTAGCATGCATTCCATATCGCCCCTCATTTGCCCCCCAGGCTGCTGGTAAAAGTGTCCCTTTGTGTCTAGCCTGTTTTAGATTGGGTATCGATTCTGTCACAGTTGGCTTTGGTTTTGGTGTTCAAGTCTGATCATTTTTTATTTCTACTCAATGTTCATATGACTTTGTTCTTGGTGCCCTCTACTATTTCCCCCTCAATTTGTGAGGCAGAACAACATGGTTCAAGTTATGTGGTTCTGTTTGAAGGTAAGGAAAAGAAAAAAAAGAAAAAGGGGGGATCAAAAATTCAAGCAAGCAGAAAATGGGAGTCCTTCTAGAGACTATAAATATCAGTTTAAGAAAAGAAAGGGAAAAGAAAGGAAAACATAAAAATAATACAATAGGGGCCCGGGAGATAGCATGGAGGTAAGGCATTTGCCTTTCATGCAAAAGGTCATCGATTGGAATCCCGGTGCCCCGTATGGTCCCCCGTGCCTGCCAGGAGCAATTTCTGAGCATGGAGCCAGGAGTAAACCCTGAGCACTGCCGGTGTGACCCAAAAAACACACACACACACACAAAAAATACAATAAAAATCAACCAACCCTCCCCACCCAAAAACAAAACAAAACAAAAAAAAAAAATGAAAGACCTGAAAAGCACCACAGCAATAAAGACAACAACCAAACACTAATCACAGTCCTGAAATAAAAACGAATCAAAGCACAGGGAAACAAACAAACAAAAAAAGGGCAAAGAAAAAGAAAAAACAAACCAACAAACAAAAAATTAAAAAACCAAGCAACAACATTTATAAAAATTTTTTTAATTTAATTTGTGCTATTATTTTTTTTTTGCATTGGCACAGTAAAAATTGGGGAGATAAGAAAGGGAATTCCCCTGGCCTAAGAGATACAGGGTTTCTCTGCCCTTGAAGTATACTACCATGGGTTTAACTAATACTCTACTCTCTTCTACCTTGAAGGTTTCTGACTATGAACCAAATCATCTGTTGGAAGTTAATTCACAGATCACTAGTAACCTGTCCCCATTTTTTCCCTTTCCCCTCTACACGCACATTACCCCCATCCCACCCTTTATTTATTTTTCTTTTATGTTCACTTGGGATAGTCTTCGTTCCTATGTTCTCATGTCTCTGGTTTTAACTTTTATGATGTGCAATATTCTATTAGCCTTCTACATTATATATTTCACCTCGGATATTATCATTTTCATTTCTAGAATAAGAGTATTTTAATTTTTTCTCTCTAACTCTGAATGTTCATTTTCTAATTTAATGACTTTGCCTGCCAATTACAGCACATTTTTTAATTCTGGATGAAATGTAACACATTAAATTAGTTTTGTCTTTATTTTTAAATGTATTTTATATCTTCCTTGCACACCCAAAAATTATTATTGGTTATCAGACTTTTACTTTGACATTTTTAGAGTTGCTAGATAATTTTAAATTCTATATATTTTATATTTTATTCTGTTACTGTTATGTTGATTGGGAAAATTTTGATTTTCGGGCTCTTATTTTAGAAGACTTGCTAAACAGAGCTGTGAGTTAATTAATTGCAATTATTTCGAAGCATATCTCTAATGCCTCTAAGTCAGGTTTTTATAGTCTGACTGATATCAACAGGCACTGTGTATGGTCCTGTGTGAGCATCTGTCATTGTTCCTTCTCATCTGTTGGACAATGTTTTTTTCCCTAAACTCTAGTAATTTTCACATTTGAGAGCACAGTTGAATATTCAATAGGGATCCTCTCTGGAATTTTTAAATTTTTATTTTCTATGCAGAAACTGCCTTTCTTGTGTTTTACCCCTTGATTATAGGAAATTTCTCAGTTGTGACTTCTCAGCTCAGGAAATTCCTCAATACGTCCTTGATTCCCCTTCCTTTGTCAAAGCAAGGGCCAGAACTACACAGCAAACTCCTAAATTTTGTATTGAAATCTCTCTCTCTCTCTCCTCTCTCTCTCCTCTCTCTCTCTCTCTCTCTCTCTCTCTCTCTCTCTCTCTCTCTCTCTCTCTCTCTCTCTCTCTCTTTGTGATGTGGTGACTACCAAAAGAAGGGAGAAGGGTGTCAATGGTGGTGGGGATGTTGCACTGACAAAGGGGGGTATTTTGTATTTTATTCTATTTATTTATTTATTTATTTGGTTTTTGGATCACATCTGGCCATGCTCAGGGGTTACTCCTGGCTGTCTGCTCAGAAATAGCTCCTGGCAGGCACAGGGGACCAACCACGTTTGGTCCTGGATTGGCTGCTTGCAAGGCAAACATCGCTGTGCTATCTATCTGGGCCCAAGGTGGATATTTTTTATGACTTACTTTTTGAAGTCACATTCTGAATCTCTTTGACATTCCTTCATTTAGAAGTTTTCTTCGGAAAATTTTAGGTCAAGTTACATTTTATTTTATTGTGTTTAGAATTAAATTCACAAATGTGTTACTTTATTATCTCCTTTTTGAGAGTTAGAAGCAATTGTTTCAACATCCCGAGGAAGCCCTAATGAGATAAGCCCTAAAAATGTGGACATTATAAAAAGACTGAAAGCAGAGAAACATAAAATAAAAAATATTTAAGCATCCAGAAGGCCAAATCTAAGAGATGGATGTAATAAGATGAATAGGAAATAGTGTTGCTATCACTCAATCATTTCCCAGGATGCTTCACAAAATGAGACTTTTAATGACAGAAGACTAATCACTGAATAGTACTTTCTATTCAAAGTTTCTGAGTTTGAAGGGAAAAAGTTATTTTCTTCCAACAAGTTGTTTTATGAACATGATAGTCACCACACTCCAAGAAGACAAGAAGTTAGCTTGCTTTTAGAGAGCAACCTGGTAGGGATCCAGGGACATATCCTTTTCAGTGAATTCATGAAATTGGGGCACTCCTTTAACGACAAACCATGGGAATCACCATCGTTAGTCTCTCACAAAAAGATGAAAAATTGGGGAAAATGGCAAGACTAAAAAATTTTAAGTCAAGTGGTGGAGTCAGGAACAAATGTTGACTTTAGCTGCTTGCTCTAATGTGATGGCAAAAAAAAAAATCACCTCAGCTCTCATTTTTTTTTGCTTAATAAAATACCACCAGCTAAGTATCTAAAGAAGACATTGATTTTTTTCACAGTTCTGGATGCTGAAGAGTCAATAGGTCTGGATTCTCCTGAGGTCTCTCTATTCATTTTGTGGACAATGGTCTCCACACCTTACATGGTACTTTTTATCTGTGTCTTATTTTCCTCTTTTTTTTTTTAAAGAACTCCAGTCAGATTGGATTGGGACTCACCCTCATACACCTTTAGGGCTAGAGAATTAGTTCAATGGAGTAGAGCACCTGGTTTGTATGTAGGAAACCTAATCAGTCTTCAGTGTTGCATTGTCCCCAAAGTATTACCAGGAAAGCTCTCTGAACATAGTTAGGTGTGTCCCCGCAAAACAAAGATTAAACCTTAATTGTCTCTTGAAACGACATGTCTCCAAACAGAGTCACATTCTGAGGTGCTGGGAATAGGACTTCAACTTATTAACTTGGGGGTGAAGGACATAATTTAATCCACAGAAATTCTCTAAGTCACATTTTCCACAGTCAAAATTAAATCTTTAGAAGACCCTCCCACAATCTGGAGTTTCCTTGCATTCTTTTTCCTACCCTTAACGAAAGGCTTTTCTGAAAAGAAAAAAAAAATTTTTTTTAAGACTGTGAGGCTTTTTTTCTATTGTCCCTATTTTCTTCTTTATTTAAGAACTTGAAAGCTTATGTATAAACACTGCTGTGAGATTCTTGACCATTTTAATGAATCATCCATAAAAACAAATTAGGTATTGCCAATGTTCCAGGTAATAAGTTTACTAGAAAGTGAATAAATTCAACTTTATCATAAATCAAACTAAGAAACAGGCCCAGAGTTTCCTTTGACCCTTTCTCCAGGGATGGCCACCAGCTTACTTCAATAATAGGATAAACCAATTGTGTTTTTTTTGTGTGTTATTTTGGTCTGGATTTTCTCACTCACTCTTAAGTCATCATCTTGTGGGGTATCACTGTAATTAGGTAATAGTCATTTATATGCAGATCATGAGTACACCACTGTTAATTTATGTCTTCTATTATTTGGGGAAGAGTTGCTTCCCCACCCAGATGTGTGGATCCAACAATTCAGAAATAAAATCCAGAAGGATTACAGCCAATGATACTGTGATAGAATAAAAGGAACACAGTGCCTGGGATCAAACTTGGGACATTGCTCATGCAAGACTCATGTTCCAGCTCTTTGAGCTATATCTTATTGAAGGGGGGTTGTTTTTGGTTCAAGATAGGGTTATAACTAGCAGTGTCACCATGAATACTCCTGTATCTTCGTTTTATGAACATGTACCCACATTTTTGAGGCCATATACCTGGGAGAAGAATTCCAAGGTCATATCAAGAACACAGTTACTATTAGTAGATATGGTCAACCATTTTCTATTATATGATTATAGGGGTGTATGTCCATGATAGTATTTGAGAGTTCTAAGAAGTTATTTTATATAAGGTATTTTTAATGCTCAAGACTTGGAAAGGCTTTCGAGCAACTGGTAATTAGTTAAATAAATCAAGATCTTTCTATGCAAAATAATGAGTCATTCATTAAAAATATTCTCAAGTTTAAAAATATTACTACAATGTATTAAGTGTAAATAACAGGTTTTTAAATATAAAAATATGTGCCCAGTGTTGTGTAAAAATTAAGTATTTTTAATATTTTGTTTAAAATTAATTTAAATTTAGGAATCAAAGTGATAGCATAGTGGTAGGGCATTTGCCTTCCATGTAGATGACCCAGGATGGACTTGAGTTCATTCCTAGCATCCTCTATGGTCCCCCAAGCCTGCCAGAAGTGATTTTTGAGTGCATATCTAGGAATAACCCTTGAGCACTACTAATCCAAAAATTAGAAGATTAATTTAAATTTAAAATATATTGTTTCTACATTAAAAATTAATTCTATTTTTTTCTGAGATTGAATTATAAATGACTTTTTTTCTCTTCTTTGTTTTCATTTTGTTCTTTGAGACATTCTTCTGGAGACATTCTTCTGGGCTATAGATAGATCAAATAGAACAAATGCCTAGCAAGGTTCTTAGTTTGATCCTGGTTCTGCATTCCCTATCCCAAATACTGCTAACTGTGATCCAAATGATGATTACTTTCCAAATAACCATCATTGAGTTCTCTTAGAGTGACCCGGGGTCTCCAATAATTGTTGAGTATGATTCTTAACAAAAATATTCTTAAATGGCTCCAAATGGTTCAGTGATAGTATATATAGTATTACATGTGAAAAGCCCTGTATTTGATCCCCAGCATCACACACACAATTATGCATATATATATACTTAAATGACCATTTTTTATATTTATAAAAGACAGTAGGGTAATGTCCCATCTTACTTTTCTAGGGTTATTAATGAAAATAATTAGAAAAGGATCATGAAAAGTGGTCAAGCACTGTTGAAATGCCAGTTATTAATAACATAGCCCATGCTGCTGACTGCTTCATAGCACTAGTTAAATAGAAAGGAATAGATGCAAATACACTGGAATGTGGAGTCATTTTAACCCTTAAAACTTAGAAGCATTGGCACACTTGTAAACAAATGTTACCTCAATTTAAAATAAGTTGAAGAGGAGAAAAAAGTGGCATGTTCTAAAGGATTAAAAAATACAGAAAGATGGAGCCGGAGCTATAAATTAGGGCAGAAATAGAGCTGCCAGGCTCCAGCCCAAAGTTTCTGAATTTTAGCTACACTTTCATGTTGCACTGGTGAAGTGGGGGGGCTGTTCTGTTTATGACTGAAACTCAACTACAGGCATGCTTGTAATCACAGTGCTTAAATAAAGATTTTACTTAAAACATTTAAAAATATAAAATTAATCAAAACTTCTAAACTTAACAGGTTAAGTAACAGCATTTCCCAAAATCTTCCTGAAGAATTTTGAGGAAATAGTAGATGTTCTTTAAACCCCTGTAAAGTGTTTTATTAATGAGGTGGGGAGGGCTGATGGTGGGATATGGGGGGGGGGGGGAATCTTCCAGAGTCTGAGCATTACACCATTTAATAGGGCCTGTGTCCCACTATTGTTTCATAATCACAACTTAGTGTTTCTCATTGGGTGGAGCTGGAAAATTAGAGTCTGAACCCAATCCAACCCCAGAAAGTGATCTAGCTTTCTTACAGGAAAGTTTCCTAGTAGTCTATGTGGTACAGATAATAATGACAATATCCAGTTCTCCAGCAGATTACAACTATCAAAGCAATTTCCTGGGCATTACCTCAAAAAGACTATAAATAATTATGCCTTATTTTTTCACATTAATGAATATTTATTCTAATATTTTCTCCCACTTAATGCCTTTGGTCAGATATACTTGACACACAACAGATACTGTTGTATATTTTTGTACATTTTAATGTCTGTATGCTCTGTGCGACTAGCATGCAACCAAAGTGCCAAGCATACCCATTATTCCCACACACTTTCTTCATGTCCTTTCATAATCACTCTATGTCACTCTTAATCCCATTTTCCAAGAAACTGTTCTTCTGTTACTATTAATTGGTTTGCACTTTTCAGAATTTTATATAAATGATGTTGCATAGTATCTATAAGTCTCTTCTCATTTGGAGACTTGCCCATATTAGTGCTTGTTAATAGCTCACATCATGGATATATCATAGCTGTCCACTGTCTGCACACTTACTTATTTCAAGTTTGGAAATATTACTGAGACAGTAAGCAGCATTAAAATCCTTTCAGGGACTAATACTCTAAGATCCTTGTGTTCAATACCTAGATAGTTATAGTATATGTTTAGACTTTGAGGAAACCATCACACTATTTACCAAAGTGGTTTTCAATTTTACATTCCTACAAAGAGAACATGAACTTCGAGATCATTCAGATTCTCATGAACAATTAGTAGGACCAGTTTTTATGTTATGTAGTCTAATGAGATATACCTAGTGTTAAAGGTCCTTTTTTAAAGTTCTATGTAATTAAGGAAATAAGAGCTTGGTGCTACCCCTTTGTGGTTATTTACTTAATGACTAATTAACTCTAAGCATATAAGTTTAATACATAGACTTATCTACTCAGATAAATTGAATTAGACTTATCTACTCAGATAAATTGAATTACAGACCTAGTGACAAAGGCAAAAACTATAAAGCCTCCAGAAGAAGACAAACATGTAAACCAGATCACTAACTTGGGTAAGCAAATGTTTCTTAGGACAAAATAAAATTAAAATAATAATATTTATAAATAATACAATTCAATTCTTCAAAACTAAAATCTTCTGTTTTTCTAAAAATACAAATAAGACAACACAAAGAGTGATGAGTTTAGTTAGAGAAACAACTACATTGCAAACTATCCTAACAATGAGAATATATGAGGGAAATATAAAACCAGTCTAGAGTACAGGTGGGGGTGGGGAGACGAGGAGGAATATTTGGGACATTGGTGGTGGGAATGTTGCACTGGTGATAGGGGATGTCATCTCATATTCTTGAAACCCAATCACAATCATGTTTGTAACCAAGGTGTTTAAATAAAAAATATTAAAAAGTACTAATAAGAGAATGAAAAGGATAGTAAGTATATATCTGATAAAAGATATATCTAAAATCATTTAAAAAATTCTTAAATTTAATAAAAGAAAGCAATGGAATGAAATACTATGCAGTTGAAAGGTCTGATGAAATCAAGAAAAATACTGCAACTTGGACTGAACTGGAGGATATTAATTAAATAAAATAAATCAGAAGAAAAGGAACAAACACCAGATTACCTCACTTATCTGTGGTAAATAGAAGAAAGGAATTCTAGGCATCAAAAAGGGAATTAGAAATTTCCTTTGAGGAGAGACATAAGAAGAGGCAGGTAGGAGGTAACAGTGGTAGGGGGCAAGATCGTCAGGCACAATGGTGGTGTAGAGATATGATATATGTATATATCTAAGCCACAGAGCCAACAACATGCAAGCATGAGATTCAAAATATACAACCAAACTTAATAATGTGCTGTTTAAGGAGTCTGGCAGGGGTGTGAGAAGGAACCTGGTGACGTTGGCGAAGGGAAGCTAATGCTGATGGTGGGGTGGTATTGGAATATTGTATCCCTGAAACTCAACTATGAATACCTTTGTAAATCACCTTGCCTTAATACAAAAAATTTAATCTAAAGAAATTGAAAAGTGTAGCATCAAGCCAAGTCTGGTGGTCTAGGTAGGTGACCTTCAACTTCTCTTGGAAACAGACATAAAGTCACTGGTAGGAACTCATGATCAGATGTGACTTTGGGGGGTGGCATAATTTTAGATCAAGTTTCTATTTTAATTATATCTTGATTAAATGGTCTCTGGATAAATATGTCAATTGTTTCTATATTCCTTTAATCACATCATTGAACTTACTAATCATTCGTTTCCACCCTTTACTTGGCATAAATCTTGTAAAAATTCTAGAGCCCACAGGCAGAACAAAGATCTGAAAATAAATCACTCTTCACTGTTGTATAAATTTGTGATATTTTATAAAGAAAAAAGTTAACGTCAGACACCTCTCTGAGGAAGACCAACAGATGGCCAACACGCATATGAAAAAATACTCATCATCACTTATCCTGAAAATTTAATTTACATATCATCCTTGTGCAGGGACCATGCTAATCTTCTCTGTATCATTCCAATTTTAGTATATTTGCTGTTGAAGCGAGCACTTTCCTGAGAATTTAAATCCAACTCAAGACAACAGTGCAATATTATCTTACATAATGGCACATACCAAAAGTACTGGGAGCAATCTGTGTTGGCCAAAATGTGGTTTTAAAAAAAGGAACACTCATTCATTGCTGGTGAAGATGTTGTCTGGTCCAACCCCTATGGAAAACGGCAGTGAGGTTCTTGGTAAACTCAAAATGAAGCTGCTATATGACCCAGCATTTCTACTTTTGGGTATCTATCATCAGGATAGAAAAGCATTCATTCAAAAGGACATGTGAACACTATTAATCATCACAGCACTCCATGCAATAGCTAAGAGTTGGTATCAACCTAGACATCCAACAACAGATGATTATGAGGATGTGGCACATATATACAATAAAATAAAATACTACATAGCAGCAAGTAATGCCGCAACATGAATGAAACTGGAAGATATGCTAAATGAAGTAAGTCAGAAGAAGGATAAATATTACTCTTATATATGCTCTTTAGAATAACTGTATAAGGGAATGCAATGGTTTAAATGGAGTTTGACTGGAGCACTCGTGACACCAAAGTATGAGGAAAAGAAATTGAGTAGAGGAGGAGAAAGACAGATGTGAAATAACAGGAGACAGGGCTCACAGAGACACAGGTGCATTGTGAGTGTTAAGGAAGGAAAGAACTAAATATCCAAACCACAGAGATAACGATGACAGCCTGTTCTTATTCCAGTTAACTAGAGAGCCTGAAAGTCATGTACAGCTACATTTCAATAAACTATGAAAGTTACAGCCTCATGGAGTTGGTGATACCTGAGAAAGTATATGCCATCATCCCCACTTCTCCAATTGTGGGTCACAACTTCCTATTGGATCATGTAACTTAAAATAAATTTAATCTGCAGCCAGAGTAGTGCAGTGGATAGAGCATTTGCCTTGCACACAGTCAACCAGGGTTCAATCCCTAACATCCCATTTAGTCCCCCAAGTCTGTCAGGAGCAACCTCTGAGCACTACTGGGTGTGACAAAAATGTAAATGTCTTTATGACCTATTAGGAGTGTTTGATTTATATCGTCATCATGTATATACAATTATATATACATACATATATTCATATATATATATATATATATATATAAACCTGGAATTGCATAAAAATTTCTTGGGTGAAAAAAGGGTTGTGAGTGGATAAAGGTTAAGAAGACCTGATCAATGTGATCATTAATTACAGGTGAATATGAGGAACAATGATAACAACAAACATTTGTTGACCATATATGCTGACCCCAGAATCATGTCCAATACTTAAAATATACCTCCTGTAACTTAGAGTATCCTTGACTCAGAGTATAGGGAGGAGAAGGACAAAGTAAGGGAAAAAATAAGGGAGAAAGGGATAAATAAGAAAGTGGAGCACTGGGAGAACAAGGATCAAGGGCTTCTAGGTATATTGGTGATGTGAAAAAGTGGTATAGCTATATATTCAATAAACAGACTCAAAATGCTGTAAATATTAAATACAAACTACAACCACTGAATTTTGAAATGTGTCTGTCAAAGTGGCATGTAGGGTTGGGAAAGTAGAAGCATGAAACACTGGCAGAGGGAAGTTGGCACTTGCTGTAGGTTTGGTATTATAATACTATAATGCCTAATATTTAATAATTTATAACTATAGTAACTAAAAATAATTCATAACTGTCAGTTATGAGTCTTCAAACTAACAAACATCTAAACCATTCAGAATTAGCAGTTTTACATCTGATCACTTCCAAAAAATGGGGAGAAGAAATGAACAGACATTTCCTCAAAAAAGAAATATGGATGACCAAAAGGCACATGAAAAAATGTTTCACGTCACTAATAATCAGGGAGGTACAATTCAAAACAATGAGATGTCATCTCATGCTACAAAGACTAGTACACATCACAATGGACAAGAATAACCACTGATGGTGTGTATGTGGGAAGAAAGGAACTCTCATTCACTGCTGGTGGGAATGCCATCTAGTCCAGCCTTTCTGAAAAACAATATGATATTTCTTAAAAAACTGGACATTGAGTTCCCATATGATCCAACACTACCACTGTTAGGGATATAGCCTAGGAACACAAAAACACACTACAATAATGCCCTCTGCACTTCTATGTTCAAAGCAGCGCTATTTACAAGAGCCAAAAATCTAGAAACAACCCAGATGCCTGACAACAAATGAGTGGCTAAAGAAACTGTGGTGCATCTACACAATTAAATACTATGCAGTTGTTAGAAAAAATGAACTCGTAAAATTTGCCTATAGATGGATATATGATATGGAGATTATTATGCTGAGTGAAATAAGTCAGAGGAGAGAGATAAAAACTGAATAGTCTCACTTATCTGTGGGCTTTAAGAAAAGAGAAATACAATATAGTATAATACCCAAAGACAATAGAGATGAAAGCCAGAAGGACTAGCCATGATATGAAGCTTACCACAAACAGTGATAAGTGCAGTTAAAGAAATAACTTTGCTTACAACTACCATGACAATGATAGAGTGAGAAATACAATGCCTACCTCAAAGACAAGCAGGAGATAAGAGAGGAGGAAAATAGGGGAAGCTGGTGGTGGAAAAGTTGCACTGGTGAAGAGGGATGTGCATTTTATGACTGAAACCCAATTACAAACATGTTTGTAACTATGGTGCTTGAGCAAAAAATTATTTTAAAAAAATAATAAATTTGGCGTTGTCTATTGATGACTTATAAAAAATAAATTAGGGAGTATAGCTTCTACTCCCTTCTACATGGCATGCTAGCATTCCACTAAAATTCAAGTGTTATTTCATTTTTCCAAAGATCCTCTCTATTACACAGTCTCCCTTTCTCTAGAGAAACACTACAATCTTCAGAGTCTGTGTGTGTGTGCGTGTGTGTGTGTGTGTGTGTGTGTGTGTGTGTGTGTGTGTGTGTGTGTGTGTGTGTGTGTAAGGGGTAGTCTGTGTACTCTTTGTTTTGTTTTATTTTGTTTGGAAGAACACACCTGGTGGCACTCAGGAGTTACTCCTGGCTCTACACTCAGAAATTGCCCCTGGCAGGCTTGGGGAACCCTACAGGATGCTGGGGATTGAACCTGGGTCTGTCCCGAGTCACCTCTGTGCAAGGCAAACAAACTACTGCTGTGCTATCACTCCAGCCTCAGTTTTGGTACTCTTAATCAGTTCTTCCACTTTGGTGAGTAAAACTAGTCAAACTGTCTTTCATATACTTACTTATTTCATTTTTCATAATCACATCTTTATAATGGTAGATTAGTATTCCTTTCAGTACATATGTCACAAATTCTTTTTATTTGTTTGCAATTAATTAATACGGTTGACAATAGTTTTGATGTTTATGCTTTCAGTAAACAAACTTAACTGTATTATTGTCATCAAAATAACAAGAGCCCTCAACTATTGTCACTAATCCCTTGTATTCTACAGATTCTTTGTCTATTCATCTGACTAGGGATATTGAGTTTAATTCCACGGTTCAGCTCTTTTAAATCTTGCTAATATGAGTATAGGAGTATAAATTCTCTACTATAATAGTGTTTTCATATTCCTTTTTTTTTTTTTTTTTAGTTTTTTGGGTCACACCCAGCAGTGCTCAGGGGTTACTCCTGACTCTAAGCTCAGAAATCGCTCTGAAGGGCAGGGAGGACCATATAGGATGCTGGCATTAGAACCACAGTCCTTCTGCCTGCAAGGCAAGCACCCTACCTCCATGCCATCTCTCTGGCCCATGTTTTCATATTCTTTAGATAAACTCCCAGGGTATTATTGCTATTGCTAAATCATAAAATATTCTATGTTTGGCTTTTTAAGACAACTCTTTATATTTTGTATGATGACTACACCAACTTACATTATCACCAACAGTGCTCAAGACTCCTTTATTTCCACATTCTCACCAATACTTGTTGTTTCTAATCTTTTATTTTTCATTTCAATTTTTATTGTAACACCATGATTTACCAAGTTGTTATAATACAGTTTTTTCAGGCATTAATGTTTAAAATCAAAGCCACCACCAATGTGACCTTTTCTTAACCTCAATTTCCCACCCACCACCCTAGTTTTCCCACATGCAGGAACAAATGTACTTTAAATTGTTCGTTACAACACAAAGGCAAATAGAACGACCCAAACTTAGATCTATAAGATTCAGTTTGAAATAAAGGTTACATCTCTCAATGGTATTACTAAAATTTAGGCTCGCTGAGCTTGGGAGTCTTTTTTTTTTAATTGGGGTCTTTTATGTAACTTCCCCATCCGCTATGCTGCGATCCTACTTGGCTGACACTGCTACAAAATTTTGTGGTACTACATGGCTACTTGTAGTCATATGGTCTAGGATTTATGGATATGAAACTAATTTGGTGGTTTGGCAGCTTAATAAGGTTAAGATGTGGCCCTGTGCTGTTTTTGATTGAGGGTATTAGGTCTGGGTATGGGCTGCTGTGGCTTCAGGCAGAAAGAGGAATCTGGCCCCCCAACACTTCTGAGAAGGAACCAGAATTTCCAGAACCTGAAAAGTCTTATCCAAATGATGTAGTGCTAATTTCAGGTATAACACACTACTGTGAAATGGACTATGTTGAAAAAGAGAAAATTCAGCGTAAGTAAAGTCATAAATAAATTCAAAGATTTAAAGGCCAAATAAAAGAATGTCCACATGCATTATGTATGTCCTGTCAAACAGAACTGAGACTGAGAGAACTGTTTTTTATTGGGTGGGGAGAAGGGGTATGAGAGCAAGGATAGTATTAGAACATGAGATTTTTTTTTGGGGGGGAGAGGAGTTTGGGCCACACCCGGCGGTGCTCAGGGGTTACTCCTGGCTGTCTGCTCAGAAATAGCTCCTGACAGGCACGGGGGACCATCTGGGATACCAGGATTCGAACCAACCACCTTTGGTCCTGGATCAGCTGCTTGCAAGACAAACACTGCTGTACTATCTCTCCAGGCCCTAGAGCATGAGATTTTTAATCTCAGTATAAGGAAAGTACTAGTACAACCTGCTCTTTAAAATTATTCAGCAAACACATCTGATGATGTGATGAAAACACACCATTTTTTCCCAGTGCAGTTACATAGTAAAATTGATTTCCATCTCATCTTTACCCTTCACTTTACCTTTACTCTTCATCTTTACCCTTCATAAATAATCTTTATCTGAGTAATACGTTTTATTTCTCCTGTAATGAATATCTGCTATATCCTGAAAACTGGAATAAACAATAAAGTCTGAACTTAAAACACAATCCTGACTTTTGTGAGTTCATAGTCCAGTTAGAAAAGAAAATACTAAAAGAGCAAATTAAATATGGGAAGGAAAATCTAACAAAATTCTGGTGATGAAGACATTAACTTTCATAGCAGGATGAAAAAGAGTTCACAGCTCGATCAGTGATACCTGCATTCATTTACTCACAAAGTCAATACTTGTTGAAAAAGGACTACATGTCAAATCATGTGCCATTGATAGATGACTGAGTAATACCTAAGTTTTCCCTTCATAAAATATTGATATCTAATGAGTCAAGCTTATAAAAAAATTTTCACTTAAAAAATTTATTTGGTGAGGTTACTTTACATATGTTCATCCAAAAACATGTTTGAAAATTTCCAATTCTTGATCCTAAACCTGATAAGTGAGGTAAAATAAAATCAATTGCTTTTCTACAGAGTTGTCCTTTAAATAACTAAAGTAACTAATGTGTCTTTCTTAATATATTTTTCAGGATAAATATCCTGAGTTCTTTCATTTTCTTTTGATCTGCATATCAGAGAAATCACCATTCAGGGTATTTCAGCATTTTCTATAGAGCAAGTTGCTCACCACATTCTCCAAGTTAAAGGTATGCCCTGACTGGTACACAAAATGATTGAACCTCTTGGCCAGTGCTCTTCTCACATGATAATTTTGTAATCAAAAAAATATCCTCAGTCTTATTACAAGAATGGCTTCTAAAATAATGTTACTATCTGTATTGATCCTTTTGAATAATTTTATCTCTATAATATTATTGCTATTAATACACTAATTAGTTCCAACACAAATTCATAATCATTTGGTTTATTTATAGGTTAGAAAATGCTAGTAATCTGCGCATATACTGGTTCAGTCCCTACAGTTAAGGTGCAGTTATTGCGATATGAAAAGGCCAAAGTAGAGTCTAAAATCACAGATGATTATATTCCAACCTGTCAAGATATAGATGTATTCTTCCTCTATGAAAGAATTGGTTCCTCTCCCTCATCCCTTCAATTTTACAAGTAAGGACTAAGAATTTTACAAGTAAGGACTAAGAATATTTCTATTTCCAATATTTTTTTATTTTGATCCATTCGCCATTAAGACTGTGTTTTTGAAAAGTCAAGTATCTGCACTTTTTAAAATCCCACAAAATCCTCCCCACATGGTAACATAAGAACTCTAACATCCAAAACAGACCTTATAAGACTGCTTACCTATCTGGTCAATGATTCATTATTTCTTCTTGCATGCTCTAATTTGTATCAATTTGAATGAGTGCAATTTCTAAAATATGCCAGAAGGTACATCTGTTTAGTACTGTTCTGAACTTGATCTGCATTTTCCATTTATTGGAATACTTGCCCTTCTTGGTTAATAGCTTAGCTCCCACTATCAGATGTGCAATTATAATGAAAATTCTATCAAGAAATTATTCCAAAAAGAGAAACTGAAAAGTGATCAAGCTTATTTTCTCTTACTTTGTCTCTGAATGCCATTTCCTGCTATTTCTTTGTTTTATTTGTTTTAGAGCTACATCCAAAGATGCTCAGGAATTTCTCCTGGCTTTAGACTCAGGAAAACTTCTGGAGGGCTCAGAGGATCACACAGAGTACCAGGAATCAAGTTCAGGTCAGCTGCATGCATGGTAAGCACCCTGCCTGCTGTACTATCACTATGGTGCCCCAACTATTTGTTTTAAGTCATTGTTGGGGACAAGAGGAAAAATAGTGGTGTGTGGAAACTGGCTATAGATCCTCACAAATCATTGTGAAGACTGAAACCAAGGATGATATTCAACAACATGATCATCAAGTACAACACAGGCAGAAAGATCACTAGCCATATGCACTAAATATATACAAACACACAAACAGAGCATACGTGCCTGCTGAATGTCAGCCCTGGACAGAAAAGCCAACTTGCCATAAATCTCTTGATCTAGAAGAAGCACTGCTACAGCTCTGATCCACTTGCTTTAAAGGAGATATTATTTTGCAGAAGATGACACCAGGCACATTTACAGTATTTTTTAAAGTTTGTCTAGAAAAAACACGTTAAAAGTAAAAATAAAAAAATCTCCTAACTAAATTGTCTTTAAAAAATCTCCTAAACACACTGAAAATTTGGCGATGCACCTCTGTATCCTATGAAAATTCTCACCTATGCCAATAAAAATTTAGACAGCTGTTTTTACATACCAACATAAAATCAGTATTTTAATCAGTTTTCTTGTCAAGAAACAATCCCCCTGCCCCCCCTTCCTCTTTCCTCAGGATCTCCAGGTGGGATCCTTGGAGGAGCTTATGGGGTACCCTGGGTTTTCCCCACTTCCAGACCGGCTCCAGAGGCTGGCTTAGGGGTGGAGCTGAATCTCCCTTCCTTGGGGCCTGGGAGACCCACCCTCTCCCTTCCTGGGATTCTCGGCCGACTTGGGCCTGGGCCTCTGGCAGACCTCCGTATGCGCCAGGGCCCTCTTAACCCACTCAGGGTATGGGGGTAAGGGACTGGGTCCCCCTGCCCCCCCTTCCTCTTTCTTCAGGATCTCCAGGTGGGATCCTTGGAGGAGCTTATGGGGCACCCTGGGTTTTCCCCACTTCCAGGCCAGCTCCTTCCTTCCTGGCAGCAAGAGTCTAGACCAGCAATTGTCTTCTCAGACCTCCATATTTGTCAGAGTCCTTTTTACACTTGTCGAAGCTTAAGGGGGGGGGGTGGCAGATAGCTGTTCAAGTGTACTCAGGCTGTCACTGGCAATTTCATACCAGTCTACATGTCCCATACCGCGCAGGGGCTATCGCCCCCGCGCAAACATATACCCCTCCAAACATCAGTACCCCACATTTACACTTATTAACTTAAGTACCATATTATTCTAATCATAGACCAACTTGGATCTAACAATCTCAAAACTATTTCAAAGGACATAAAATGGATACATACATCTTATGAATATTTTATGAGTATTTTCTTTAATAGCTATAACTCTCTCCATATCTTCTTTTATCATGACATCTTTTCCACTTTTATCTTGTCTTTTCTTTATGAACTGTTTAATTAGGACTGTTGGTGGTAGTGTCCCTCAGTTTAGTGCTTATGAGTGAACTATGTCATTGGGATTGTTCTCATTCCTATGGCCTCCATATACACCGACAATGCTATATGTCATTGATCTTTGTTTGCATAGACACACTAAAATGGGAAAATATTATACATACAGTTCAGTTCTTATCTAATAGAGGTAGGAGCACACGGATCCTAGTGCAATGGGACCTTTCACCCTGAGCATTGATATAATGACCTGGCACAGGCCTCAGAAGAATGCGCATCCTTCATTCACGCTGGAACCAGGCAAGCTATCTACGAAATATCCAAGGTTTTTTACATCAACATCTGGAATCAATCCTCTACCAGGGAAGACATTACCAAGGCTCTGACATCGACCTCCTCAAAAGAGACTTCCGTTAACACTGAGATGACTTGACAACAACAATGACCTGCTCTACAGGACAAGATCATCTCTATTGCACGGGAAGTGTAAGGTGAAACGAGAGGATGCCCTGCACCATCCTGAGTACTATATGAGATATGCAGATTCCAGGGTCTTTAGTACAGAAGTATGATACCAACAACAGAGACTATGTGAGGAATGGAGGTGTATTGCCACTACAGGTGACTTGGATTGGACAAACTCTTTTGCCTGGAGCCCAGAGGTGGTCTTATGCCAGGAATCCTCAGGGGTAGGGTCTCATTGTATTTAGGCCAAGGTGTTTTTTTCTTTTCCCTTTTTTTCAAGA